>CAJVPS010002822.1:0-11415 GCA_910591765.1 Ambispora leptoticha
ACTTGAATAGTAATAATTTAATTATCTTTTGAAAATACTTGAGTTATACTTATCTTATAATTTTTCTTTAATTTTTGCCTTGATAATTTGTTTTCATTTACCTCTTCTATCATAATAGATTATATTCTGATTATTTACAAGTTTTTCTTGTCTGAAAAACTTAGGTAGTGGATGCCCTCCACTTAAAATAAGCCAAGTATATTATATTTGATTTAGGAGGTTCTTGTAAGCTTTTTCACATATAAAAACTTAGTTTTGTTTTGGTATATACCCTTTGTTTGTCTAATGATTGAAAAGATACTGTTAAAGAGTTTAGTTAATATACTAAATTTTTTATTTTAGTTATAATAATTATTATTTAGTTTTAGATATCTTATATTAGTTTAGTTTTCGTGATCATAATTTTATTTTTATATTTTTGTTTTATTTTATTTTTTTTTATCTTATATTAATATAATACTCATAAGTATTGACACTAAAAAATCTTTAGAATAATTATAATTCTTTTTATCTTTATAAATAATTCAGTCTTCATTCTCAAAATTTATTATAAACTATATTCATGATAAAACCTATATTTCAGAGTATAGTTTGTAATAATACCTATTACAAGACTATAGATTTGAGCTTCAGTAATATCCACTTCTGCTAGAATTACAATTTCATCAATGATGATAGAGAAGTTATTAATGGCTCCTAATAGTTACTTGAAATGTTTATTAATATTAGACATAAAGATATTTGATTTTTGTTAGATTTTTATTCCTAATTATTTAAAAAATTCATAGTTGATGACACATCCAGATACTTTAGTATTTATAATCAAGTCTACAGAAGTCTTTTCAACTTTGACTTCATACCAGGTTGAGATTATTTGATCTTCTGAATAAATATTATTTTTCATTTGAGTTTCTTTTGTGATTCCTTTCTCATTTCTTTTGACATTTAAATTCTCTGTTCAGGTGAGATCTTAATAAGTTGGATAATAATGATGTTGACTTTCTGGAATGTTAAATCTTTAAGTATATCATAAGTTTCTGCTTTCTTAACTAAGATTAGAAAATGGATTCTTCCTTTCTTTTGTTTCTTCTTTTTCAAGTTAGCCTTGTCTTCTTCAGATACTTCAGGTAAAGGTTAAAAAACTTCATTTTCTTTTTCACTTTCTTCTTCTTCTTTGATAACTCTAGCTCATTTTCTTTCTCTAGCTAGATAATTATAGATTATAAAAAAAGGAAGCTGAATTGGGTAGATGAATTACTAAATGGATCATTATCAAATACTTGCAAAGCAGCTATTAAATATTAAATTTGTATAAAAAAAGAAGTAGTATCCAGATTTTGTAAATTGTTAGGTTGCTAATTATTATTTTGGATATTCTAATTTTGCTAATTATTATTATTATTATTATTTGTAACCTTCTAGTTACATAGTATAATATATCCAGATAATTCACAAAGAAAAGTTAAAATATAGTATTATATTAGGAAAATTCACACAGAAGATTCAAGATATAAGTGATAGTAATTAAATTAGAATTCATACAGAAAACTAAATCAAAGTAGACAAGAGATTATATTTAAAACTTATTCTTTATTTTGATATATTGGTACTTAAAATTACAGAACAGAAATAACATCTTTAAATAATAAAATAATGTTACATAAAATTAATAATAAGATAAATAAATTAATAATAGAAAATACTTATATAGTAGTACCTCCAGAAAATGCTTATTAATAAATAAATAAAGAAATAAATGATTATAAATGAAATATATAAATCAAGTAATATGCTAGTTAAATTAGTAAAACAAAAGAAAAAAGAAATTCTATTAAGAAACTATCTATAGCTAAAATAACTCAAATAGATTATGTGACTTTTCTTGACAAGATTGGGTGATTGTGGTGTAGTAGATCATGTGTGACACAGTATGTAGTGCAGCAATAATCTGCAAAATAAAAGATAAATATAATCTAATTATTAATAACTAATTTAATTTTGTTACATTATTATTCTGATTCTGATTATTCTAATTTTGAGAAGTATTCTAATTATTAGATGACTAATTTATAAGTTGAGAGTTATTTGGACAAACTCTACTGACATATTCTTTTTCTCCACAACTATAATAGATAATAGAGGATCTGTCTCTTGGCTAATTTTATTGTTGATTATTATTATTATTCTAATTATTGTATATTTTATCAGATTCTATACAGTCTAATCTACTGGTCAGTTTTTGCAAGATCTTAACAAGAGTATTTTATTCATCAGTTGATTGAACTTATATTTAATGATAAGTTGGTTTGAGTAGATCTGAATCAGCTTCTTCTATATTTTTTGCAGTTTTAATAATACTTTTCATGATATCTTTAACATTTAAATTAATTCATTTTCAAATTTCAGATTTGAGATCTTTCTTGAAAATTTGAATCTTGTATTCTTCTGGATAGGCTTATTCTGAATCTACTTTATTTTCTAGTTTTATAAATCAATTTACATATTCTTCTACTATTTCTATTTGCTTTAGGAATTCCAATTCATCTTGCTATTATTGTACCTTATAAGACAAATAAAATTTAAGAATAAATTGATAATAAAAATCATGTTTATCATGATTCTCATTTATCTATTCACTTAATCTGAGGATGTTACTCATAAATTATTAATCAAACCAGACAATAGCTGGTCTCTCTAAGTATTCTCTTACTATCTTAATTTTTCTTTCATTAGTAATTCTATTGACTTTGATGACTACTTCAAAGTCATATAATCACTTAATTAGATTCTGATCATTACTCTTAAATTTACAAATTGAAATAAGAATCTTCTTCATTCTTTATATCTTCATAAATTGAGTTAATTCTTCAAGAGCTTGAATAAGACTATCTATTCTGTCTAACATGATTATTTTTCTTTAGATTAGGACTTTGAGATTGGATTTATTTGATTATAACTATTGATTCTTCTAGATTTTCTGAATTACTACTTTCATATTTTGATTCTGTTGGCTGATTGATTGAGGGAGTTTCAAAGTTATCTATTTTTTTAAAAACAAGAAGAATACTATTAACTAGATAGATCTGTTGTTCAACTGTGATTTTAATTCCAAATATGAAGATGTTTAATAACTTGATAATTTCTTTTTAAAGTTGATTTAGTGTGAGATTTTATTATACTATATTATCAAAAATTCTTGTGATAATTTGTTATATAAGATCACATAATAATCTTGAGTTTAGATAAGAAAATTTACAAATCTTCTATTTGAATTTTTGTTGATAAAAAAATGGTAAGAATAGTAGTTATATGATTCAATATGAGGTAAGAATTTTTAAGGATCTTCTTTATCATATTCACTAAGATATAGGTTGATTGAAAGTCTAATAAAAGAGTAGCATATACTCATAAACTAATAAATTATTTAGGTAACTAATATTTTAAGAGTAGCTAATCCTTAAAAATATAAAATGAAAAATAAATGAAAATAATATATAAACTAGTTGAATGGGATCTCTGAATGGGTGAGATTCATAAAGAGAATACCAAATATTATAAATTATATTTTAAAAGATAGATTTTATTACAAATATAGTTTATAATAAGTTTTGAGGGTGAAGATTAAATTATTTATAAAGATTAAGAAGATAATAATTATTCTAAAGATTTTCTAATGCTAATACTTATGAGTATTATATCAACACAAGGCAAAAATAAAATAAAATGAAAATATAAAAATGAAGTTGTGATCACAAAATACTAAACTAAAAGGTGATATTAAAAACTAAAGTAACAAATACTATAACTAAAATAAAAGATTTAGTACACTAATTAAATTCTTTAATAATATCTTTTTAACTATTAGATAAACAAAGGGTATATACCAAAACAAAATAAAGCTTTTATATATGAGAAAGCTTATAAAAATCTTCTAAATCAAATAAATATACTTGACTTATTTTAAGTGGAAAACATCTACTATCTAAGTTTTTTAAACAAGGAAAACTTATAAATAATCAGAATATAATTTATTATGATAGAAAAGATAAATAAAAGCAGAATATTAAGATAAAAATCAAAAAAAAATTATAAGATAAGTATAACTCAAGTATTTTCAAAAGATAATTAAATTATTACTATTCAAATATATTTATTTCAGATCTCAGAGTAGAAATATTTATACATCTTTGAGATTTTACAAGTTTCTATTTAAACTCATTTGCTACTCTAGATTATAATTATATTCTTTAGAACAAAAAATTAATAAATGAATAAGTAAAAATAAGAGATAAGATATATGTGATAAGTTAAATGATAATACAAATGATGAAATAAAATGAAAAGATAAATGATAAAAATAAATAAAATTTTTTACTGAATCTAGTGATAGAAGTTACAATTAGTTATAATTCTATCATAATTTTCTGATTGGCTGCTATAACTCTATCACAATTCTCTAATTGACTATCACAAGCTGCAACTAGTTGAGGAGCTATCTTTAACTAAACTATTTCTGAAGTATTTCTGAATCATTATTAAACTATTTGTAAATTATTGTTAATCTTAGTGCTAATTATTTATTAATGAGCTTAAAATATTGCAAAAATATTACAAAAATATTACAAAAATATTACTGAATTATGATTGAATTCATAACTAATACATCAATTATATTATTTAAAATTACATATTTTCTAAAGATTAATTAATTGGTCAAATTTTTCAAGTTCAAAAAATTATGAAATTAAAGAAATTTATGTTATTATGATAATAATATAATAAAAAAACTAAATATTTTAATTTTTTTATAAATATTTATTTAAATAATATAAAAATTTAAATATCTATAATAATCATTAAAAGTAATATAATACTTAAATTTTTTATTAATTATAATTAGTAAAATACATATTTTTTCTTATATATAAGAGTTTTTAATTTTACTTTAGTTTAATATATATTTTTTTTAGATTTTTTAGATTTTTTACTAGTAACTTATTTTAATTATATATAAAATTAATTAATTCTTATTAATTAATAATTAGTAAAAATTAAAATTAATTAACTTTATATATAATTAAAACAAGTTATTAGTAAAAAATCTGAAAAAATCTGAAAGAATTATATATTAAACTAGAAAATTTTAATTATTTTTTAAGTTAAAAATAAAAAATATTTGTTAGTAAAATTAAAAACTTTTATATATAAGAAAAAATATATATTTTACTAAGTATTGTATTACTTTTAATAGTTACTATATACTTGAAAATATATTAAATAACTTTATTTAAGACTACTTGAATACTTATCTTATTAAAATTTTTTATAATTTATATTTTTAAAATTAAAAATTTTTAATAATAAGAAAACTTAAATAAATTATTATAAATAAATTTGATTATTATTTTACAAATTAATTTTAAGTAAACTTATTTATTAGATTATTAAGTATATATATTTAAAATTTTATATATTTAAATAAATATTTATTAAATAATAAATAAAAAAAGATTAACAAAATATTTTAAATTTTTTATAATTAATTTTTTCAAAAAAAAATTTAAATTTTATTAAGATAAGTTATTAAATACTTTTAAATAAACTTTTTCACTAAATTAATCAAGTATATATATTTAAAACTTTATATAAATTAAATAAATATTTATTAAATATAACTAAATATAATTATTTTAATTAAATTATCTTTTTTAATTTCATATCTTTATTTTATACTATTTGTATAATAGATTACTTCTGTATTACTTTTTTAAAGATTAATTTTATATTAGATATATAAATAATTATTCATATATTTAATTAATTAAATTTATTATATTATTATTTTAATAATTACTATATATATACTAAAGATAATGTCATAATTTAGTTATAATTTTCTAATTAGCTATCATAATTAATCATAATTTTCTAATTGACTATTACAAGTCATAATTAATTAAAATAATATCTTTAATATATACTTATTATTAATTTAGATTATTAATATTTTTAATTATATTTTAATTATTATCTTCTTTATATTTTTATTTATTTTTCTTATTTCTTATTTATATTATTATAATTTATTAAATTATAATTAGTTACTCTTTAAAAATATAAACTAAGTTAATTAATTCTAATTAATTTATATATATGTATATTCTAATTATAGATTATTGATTTATTTATATTTATATTTATTTCTTTTTATTATAAATAGATTCTCTCTATTTTATACTTTTATTTCAAATCTAAATATTATTTAAATAATAAAAATTATAAGTTTTATATATTAAAACTATTCATATTATATTTTATCTTATTATAACTATTAATAAAATAATTTTATAATTTAATAATAGCAAATATTATTATTACAAATATTATTTTCTAATATTTTATCTTATATACAGTAGTAATTAAAAAGAATATAACACTTGAATTAAATTTTTTAAATATATTTATTTAGATAAATTTATAATAAAGTTTGTTTTTAATTAATAAATATAATATATCAATAGGATTTATTTAATAATTTAAAATCTAATTTATTATTATTAATTTCAATATTAAAATATTATAATATTTTAAAAAAATTAATGTTATATAGTCAACTCCTATTAATATGACCTCTGATAGTATAACAATCACATTAGTATGACCAAACTGTAAAATCCAAACTATTAAAGCCTTTTTTGCTCCCAATATAATAATATCCACTAGTACTCGTTATTATGACTATGACCAAAAAATCCTGAAATAGTAATATGATGTCATAATAATGAGATTCATATGAATATAATTTTTTTATTTATTACTCTTCACTTCTACATTCTAATCTTCGAAAAGGTTATTATCTCTTCATTCATTTTCCAGATTATTTCTAATTTATTTTTTAGGTACTAGTTATTAACAAAATATAATAAACATCAATTTTTACGCATTTTTTGTATCTTTTATTCATTATGTCTAATACAGAATCTCTCGCTGAAATATCTGATATGAATATATCTATTTTTCTACCACCACTTTCGACATCATCACTTCCAACATCACCACTTCCAATATTACCACTCCCAACATCACCTAAGAACAAATGGCACTGATAAGAAACTACACATGCTGAAAAAAAGATAATTTGTAAGTTTGCAAAAACTGTTGAAAAAGATCAAATATAGACTCACCAGGCCATAGCTAACAAGTTTCAGAAGATATGTACCTTTATCACCATATTGCTTCAACAAAAAGACAAGTGGCTAAATTATGACATAGATCAAAGAAAAAAATATATTCATGAGCATGTACCAAGATTTTTTCAAATAGAAGAAGGATTATGGATGTGGTGTCTTGGAGCTATGCATGCTAGTATCTTTGTCACTGATACTATTCTATTGGAAAAAGTGGGTCTTATTGCTACACAACTAGGTGTAAATAATGAAACTTTCAGAAAATCAAATGGATAATTGAATCAGTTCAAAACTCATCATGGTATATACCAAATCATATTACATGGTAAAGCAGATAGTATCCCACTTGATAATCTTCCTGAGTTTCATACCACTCTTCAAGAACTTCTTTCAACATATCATCCTGATGATATTTTTAATGCTGATGAAACTGGCTTCTTTTGGAAAATAACACTAAACAAAACACTTACTACCACGTCGCATGCTGGAAAAAAAGTATTAAAGGATCGAGTTATAGTTATGCTTTGCTGTAATTCATCAGGTACTGAAAAAATCTGCCCACTTGTTATCGGTCATGCAAAAACACCACAACCATTTCATAGAATCAACATAAATAATTTACCAGTTGATTACACCTTTAATAAAAAGGCTTGGATGACTGGTATTTTATTTGAACCTTGGATTAAAAAATTAGATGCTTAAATGTGCATTCAGAATCACCAAATTCTCCTTCTTCTTGATAATATACCAGGACACATTGAACACGGTTTCACATTTAGTAATATCATGATCAAATTTCTTTCACCTAATACTACCAGTCATTTATAACTACTGGATGCTGGAATAATAAAATCATTCAAAGTTCATTATCATAATCTTCATATTCATTGGCTTCTTCAGCAATATGAAAATGATACTATGAACATACTTCTAACTTTATTAGATGCTGTATACAATATTGCCAGTGCTTGGAATACAGTTACCACTACTACCATTTCAAATTGCTAGAAAAAAATAGATATTATGAATACTAATGACATGACTGCTATCACACATTTTGTTGAGACCAATATATAAGATGAAGAATTACAATTAAATTCAACTTTGAATATTCTTAAATCTTTGATAAATTATGAAATCTTGAATCCTTAAGAATATATTAATATTTCTGCTAAAAATGAAGCTATTTACCGCATGCTTAGCATTGAAGAAATAGTAAATATCATTAGTCAATCAGACAATACTGATAATAGTGATAATGATGGACCAGAGTTTTCTAAAATATCAATTTCATTAGCTCTTTCTTCTATTCATAATATTTCTCTTTTTCTTCAGCAAGAAGATCCTTCTTTATCTACTCAAAATCAACTTATCATTCTCTAAAAGCTTACTCGTGAGCTTAATAGTATGTTTATTGAAAGAAAAACTCAAAAAACTCTTGATGATTATGTAAAACCTATTTAATTATCATTTTATTAATAAATTTGACTTTATTTGTAATATGATTTATATTATGACATCTTGTTATTATGATCAAAATATTCAGAACCGATGATGTCATATTAACGGGAGTTGACTGTATTATTTTTAAATTTTTTTGGTAAAGTAATAGATTATCATTTATAACTATACAAAAATTATAAGAATTATATTTTTAATTAATTACATATTTCCTTGTATCTCATTTTGCAATTATTTGATAAGAAAGAAAAGATATCAAAATGCTATATAACTCCAGATAAGTGAGTCCAAATAATTCTCTCTCTTCAAAAAAACTACTCTACAAGAGAGATAGCAAGAGCCTGCAAAATCAATAACTTTACCATCTTCTATATTAATAAAAGGTGATGAGGAAATCACTCTTTTAATAATACAAATATTCCTAGCTATCCATCTGTCTTGAGTAAACTGATGCAAAAAAAATCATTAATCTAATCATCTTCCATAAATATTTGACTGCTATTGAGATAAAGAAAAAATCTTTAGATGAATCATAATATTAATATTTTAATATTCATAATTTGCCATGTACTTCGAAATCATAGGTTAGTGATGAGAGTAAAAAAAAGAAGCTTTACTTGAGTAATGATTATAAAAAATGCTGGCTAGCATTTATGAAAAACTATGTTAACTAGACTATTGAAAAACTGGTTCAAAGTAATCTGGTCTGATGAGTTCAAATTCAAAGTCTTTGAATCAGATAGCATCTAATATTACTGAAAGTAACTGGGTAAGCTACTAAAAAGCTCACATATTAAGCTTACAATCAAGTTTGAGAGAGGAGAATTATGGTATGAGATTATTTTTATTTGTATAGTGTTAGATTTCTGTGTCAGATTGATAGGATAATAGATAAAAAATTATATCAAGAAATTTTGTTTGATGAATTAATACAGATATTAGAATAATATGATTTAGATGTTAATAATATCATTTTTCAACAGGATAATGATCCTAAGCATATGGCAAATTTAATAAAATAATAGTTTGTTAATAATAATATTAATATTATAGATTAGTTACTCTAATTCCTAGATCTTAACCTAATTAAATATCTATAGCAGTAAGTTGATATTAAATTACATGATCTTTCTAGTATAATTTCAAGATAGGATGACTTATAAAAAAAAATTAAAAGGATATGAGAAGGGATCAATATTGAAAAATATATTATGTTAATTGAATTAATGCCAAGAAGGATCTAAGAAATAATAAAAATAAAAGAGGACTATACAAAATATTAAATATAGTTTAATGTATTTAGTTTAGTTAAAAAATTAATAATAAATTATGAATTTTTTAATTATTTTAATAATTTAAAATTGTTTAATAAAAAAAGAACAAAAATAATGTAATAGTTAAATTTTAATATTTTTTAAATTTTTAAAATATTTTATTTAATAAACTATATTGTATTTATAATAATAAAAATTATGGTATATAATAAATCAAATTAATCACTGATTACTTTGATATTATTAAATTTTTTAAAAATAATGTAATTTAAAAAATTTGATTTAAGTATTGTATTCTTTTTGATTACTACTGTATATATATACTTTATATATATATAATTTTAAATTAATATTAAATTATAATTAAAATAAATAGTGAATAATTTAATTAATTTATATAAGAAATAATTAATCTTATCAAAATAATAAAAAAAGATAATTCTTCTAGTTCAAAATTCTTACTTTATCTTTTAATTAAACTATCTATATATTTAGAAAAATTTAATAAAAATATACTTATTTGAATAATACAAGTTAAGACTATATTTTTTGTTTAAAAAATTATAAATAAATAAATATAAATATAATATATCATTATTTTTTTAACTAAAATAATTTTATATTAGTATTTAAATAAATATAAAACTAATAATAATATTATATTATTTAAAAACTAAAAAGTATTATTTATTTATAACTCTAAAAAAGAAGTCTTTGATAATAGATTTGAATTTACGCTAATCAAGTTATGTCACTTGAATAAGAAGAACTATTGAAGATTATTAATTGATTTTTACAGAAGCAAAAATTTTCTGAAGAAGAACTATATATTACCATAGTGATATAAAATTTCTTAATTTCTTAATCTTTTTCTAGTTATAAAAAATTATATTTTGTTATAAATTTTATTTATTTTATAATTATCTCTATTTTCTATATTATTTATTACTAAAGATGATGTAACAAGTATGTAATGCTTATTTATCACCTATTACAACATATTGTAATTTCAAAATTTTATAAGTCATAACTAGTTATAACTAGATGATGCTTTATTTATAATCATGTTGCAATAGTTAAGAAGCTATCTTTATTTATTACTATATTTATTATTATATTTCTATTTTTAACACTATATCTTATTTAATATTTGAAATCTATATTTTTATTATCTTGTAATATGATATTCATGTATATAGTAAAATAGTATAGTGAAAGATTATTTTTAATTTTGGTAAAACAGTTATATTTAAATGATGATCTCAAATATCTTTCTACATTCTTTGATATTCTTTGATATTTTCTCATATTCTTTTATATCTTTTCATGTTTTTCAATATCTTTCCATATCTTCTCATATCTTTTCATTTCTTTCAACATTCTTTCATGTACTTTAATATTCTTTAATATTTTTTGATATCTTTCAACATACTTTGATGTAACCTATTCATAATTATTTATACTATAGTACTTTAATTATATCTTGTATATTA
>CAJVPS010002823.1:0-11414 GCA_910591765.1 Ambispora leptoticha
AATACTTTTAAATAATAAAAATAATTATAAGTTATAAAATTAAAACTTATTCATATCACATTTTATCTTGTTTACAATTATTAATAAAATAATTTTACAAATATAATTACTTGAATATTATATTTTTTTTGATTTATAATTATAAAATTATTAAGTTATTTCTCTTGAAAGATTTTATAAGAAAAATTCTTATTTTTAATTTATTTATAATTTATAATAATTTTAAATTTTAAACTTTTTTATTTTTATTAATAATTTTTTTATCAGATTTTTTTTAATAATTAATAAGAATATATGAAATTTTTCTAGTAATTAATAAAAATAAATAAATTTTTAATTAATCTAGCAAAATAAATAAAATAATTCTGATATAAAAAAATAAAAAATATAAAAAATAAATACTATTTGAAAATAATAATAAGATAATTTTATATATAATAATTTATAAAATAAATAAACATGAAAAACTTTATGAAAAAAGTCTAGTAGCTCTATTATTAATTAATATATTTGATTTTTATACTTATTTTAAAGTTAATAATCTAGAAAATAGCTAAAAAATATTAATACTATTATTCTAAAGAATTAAAAATCTATAAAAATATTTTTAATTAATGAATTTAACTTCAAATAGTTTTGTTATCAGAAAGAATTAAATTGATAAAAAATATACTTTTTAATAAGAACTATCTTCATATCAATTTTCAGATAAATTGTATCTAATTTATTTAGTTATTAGATTTCAAAGTACCAGATCAATGCCAAGTCAAAGAATGCTTGCCAAAATTATTTTGAAAATTCCAAAATACCAAAATTCCGAAATTATATCAGATTACATGCTAATAGTTAAATAGTATTTTGACATTTGACAGATCTATTCTATTATATTGTCAAAATTCAAAAAGATTTGCAATAATAAAAATATGTTATACACTAATAGTTAATTAGTATTTCAGATTTGACATTACATTATCTGCTGAAATTCATGAATTTTGGTGTGCATTCTTATGCTAAGTAAAAATAAATTTAACTATCTTTTATTTAGCATTAATTTAGAGCTCTAATAACTAGCGAATTAGATATCAATTTAGCTGAAAAATTGGGATTAGATGGTTGAAACACTCATTGCAATCCCAATCTCTTTGATAATCAATGCATTTGCTACAATCATGAGTATTGTGAACTAAACATTCATCGCAGTATTCATTCTTTTGACAACGATTATATTATTACAATGAATAGTATTTGATTCCATCTGTGAGTTCTCTTTAGATATAGCATGGATGCATTACTATCGCTATTAAGTAAACAATTGTATCTGGATTTTTAGTCATTCCATAATATGTTATCAAGTTGCCATAACCAAGCATTTAAGCCCCATTTGAATCTGATGTGGAAAGTGATCAGAATATAAAAAGCAAACTTTCATTTTAGAAAGTGTCATTTTTTACCTCGTTTATAAATTCTGGAGTAATTTGTTTTGAATTGTGTAATGATTTCAACAAAGCTTTACTTTCTCCATGTCGTATAAATTTTATTTTCTTCATGGTCACAAAAATCCAATGGCCCGGCCAACCCAGGTTGCTTTAAAAATTGACCCAAACCATCCATTTGCATGATATTCAAAGTTGGTGAATCTTTTAAAAGGAATCCATTCGAATGTGTTTGCATATTTATACTTGATTTTGTTGCATTCGTTTATTATATTGTCGGTATCTTTATTTCCGCTAGACAATTCATCGTTATAAATTCGTTTGTGACATTTGAAACAATTATCGCAGTATTCTTTTTTTTGACAACGCCGACATTTATGAGTGTTATGAACTAAACACATCGCAGTATCTACTATCTTGACAATCAGTACACTCATTACAATGGTAAGTATTTGATTCCATCTTTGAGTTCCCTTTATATTTGTGAAGTTCGCCAAAGAATACATAACTCATTACTATCAAGTAATCGTTTGTAATTGGGTCTTTAGTCATTCCATAGTATGCTATCAAGTAGCCGTAATCATAACATTTAAGCCTTGTTTGAATCTATTTTGAAAAATTGATTGTATCAGAAAACAAAAAGCAACTTTCACTTTAGAAATGTTTCATTTTTACCTCGTTGATTAACTCTGGAGTAATTTGCTTTGAATTATGTAATGTTTTCAACACAACTTTACTTTCTCCTCTTCGCTTAAAGTTATTTTCTTTATGATCCCACTTGGGAATGGGAATGCAATTATCGACATCATAATCCAATGGTCCCTCCAACCAGGTTGCTATATAAATTGACCCCAAACTCTCTTTTGCAAGATATTCAACTATTTATATTTAATTTTGTTACCTTCTTTTATTATGTTGTCGATATCGTTGTCTCCGCTAGACAATTCGTTATAAGTTCATTTGTGATATTCGAAACAGTCGTTGCATCTCTCATCCCGTTGACATTCAGTACATTTATTACAATCATGAGTATTGTGAACTAAATACTTCGAAAATATTAGAGAAACTAGCCTGTGATAATCACAAAATCCTATCCTAATTACACACACAAGTAAAATCGATTCTTCGCATATGCATTTACTATTATATCCAAGCTCAATAATTACATTGCAGTAGTCATTTCGTAGACAATAGTAACATTTATTACAATGATGAGTATTTAATTCCATCTTTAAGTTCAGTGGATAAAATGCGTGAATTAGTTGAAATGATCGACGGTATGTGTAACTTTTATTACAATGCGCATGCATTAAAAGAAAGCTTATTTAGATACGTGTACATGTACATGATATCGTTTTGGTCAGATCCAATGTACACGTATAGTATTTGATACAGTCAAATGCACATTCCATCCTAATTCAGTCCCAAGCTTATAAGTATAAATTACTCTCTCTAAGTTTACGTTTTCTAAAAGAAGATTCGAAATAATTTATTTTCTAATTTCAAAGCTATTATAAGTCTGGCGCGTTAAAAGACTTTTCAAAACCTCGAGGATAAATATCGCGATCATTAAAGAGAATCTTACTGTAAGAAATAAAAATTATAGAATCGGAACTGTATACAGTATTTTATATTAATATAAAATATATTACAAATCGTTTGCAAAATTGATTTAGCTCACTAATCAAATTACATGTATACACGTGTGCTCAAATAAGAATATATGAATTTATATCAGAGCACGGTTTAAAATATATGAATTTAATATATCAGAGAACGGGTTCAAATAAAAGTAATATTTCATTTGCCGTCTGTTTTGGGTCTTCTTTTTTCGATTGCTATGAAGTTGGGTGCTCTTTTTTCGTTTTCTTTGGCGTTCGTTTTGGTGAACGATCTGTGGGGTGCTCGTTTTTCATTTTCTTTGGTGTTCGTTTTGGTGAACGATCCGAGGGGTGCTCGTTTTTCATTTTCTTTGGTTTTCGTTTTGGTGAACGATCTGAGGGGTGCTCGTTTTTCGTTTTCTATGGTGTTCGTTTTGGTGAACGATCTGACGTCGAAATTCGCACGTTTATCAACTATAAAGATTTTAATTATAATCGTGCTATAATAACGATAAATAAATACATACCTTCACCAGCAACATAGATATTTCCAAAGATAACAAACACCAGAAAACATAAAAAGATCTTTAAAGCGGAATTCATTTTTTATCTTTAAATTCTTGTGATTTTTAAAAAATTTGTTAGACCTTGCTTATTTATAAGATTTTATCTTTTGATTCTATAAGAAAACACTTTCAGATAATTTCGGTCTATTCATTGCCTATTTCGTACCGGTATCTATAAGAAAAACCATATATGCACAGGGGAAAAAGATCCAAAGTACTGTTTTCGCATCGTGATCCGGAACAATTCAAATACAAGCACATTATGTGTTTTCCTTGAAAAAAAAATACGATTAAGTCAACATGCCAGTAAATAAAGTATCCAATAAAGTATGTTCTTTGCACAAAGTACTTTTTTATTATTGTCATATGAAAATAAACAAATAATCAATTTAAGTTAACGTTATAGGATAAAAATCAAATGAGGTAAAAAAAAAGGTACAAATTCGACATTGTTCATTTTGGTTCTAGATTTGAATGCCAAACAGTAGTACATGTACATATCTTGCATGCACGAAAAAGTAAGACAACGAATTTGTGTGGGCGAATGAATTCGATTTGTTAAATCTTTATTGATAGAGTAGAAATGATTTCTAATATATGTAAACTTTTGTTTTCTTTATATTACCGATCGTTCCGGATTAAGGCATCATTTTTTGATGTTGACCTGACAAATGGCACTTCTTACGAAACACATTAGATCAACAGCTGGAAAATGCTTTATAAAATATGTTACATATATTAAGAAAGGTTTGGACTCTAAACGCTTAATTCTGCACAACACGGTAATCACAAATGGATAATAGGATCATAGCCTTTTTTAAATAAAAGTTAAGCAGAAAATACAGTAATCGTCATAAATTTTGATATAGTGCATAGAATAATGAAAAATTGTCAAAATTGCCTGAAATATTTTACAGAATTATTATTAATTATTATTACACTTTTCTCGATAAAATTTATTGTAAAAAATAAGTCAGATCCAACAAAGATTGAGCTTATATTATTAAAAATAATATTAAGCATCCTATTATTTTATTATATGTGAAATTTGTTCATTATATTACAAAGAACATATTTATAAATTTTGATTTAATTCTGACATTTTTTCATAAAGTTAGCTACATTTATGGTTGTTTTTAATTATTTGTAATTTAATAGTATTTTTAATAAAATATTATACCAATATGTCTTAAGTAACTTTGTTCTTCATATCAAAAAACACATATTTGAAAAGTTTCACGAAATTCTATTCGTTCTTTATCATGTAATTGATATATAAATTTAAAAATTCCGAATCTTTATGACGACCACTGTACTTTAGTCGGTTGGGATTATTACTTATCATTAAGACAGTGACATTTATTAGCTAATATTATTATGATAAGATATTGTAACAAATTAATTTGTACTAAAGATCCAACTATCGCTATATCCCATCTTAAAATATGGGCTGAGTGCAATAAAAATGGTATTAAAATTTTACGATGTTTTTATTGCACTCAGCCCATATTATCATGCCTTTATTTAACAGACCAACTTTTTCATCAACTTGCTATCTCGTATTCAGATAAATTATTATCTTTATTCGAACTTATTTCTTAGCTATCATTTTCAAATGCATACTCACCCTCTATGCACACCATAGTCCGCTTCCAACTTCTAATAACATTCAATTATAAATTGTTTCATATAAATGCTCACCCTCTCTAATGCATTATCTGCTGATTTTAATAAAACACAAAAATTTTTATACAAACTTAACTTTGGATTTGTTTATCTTTTTCAGAAAAAAGGTATTTGCGTCAATAACAAATTCCAAGAATCTATCGTTTTGCCAAATCAAATTCGTCCAATACATTTGTACATGTTTTTCGAAAACACAACTATTTTGATTTCAATCATACAAGTGCCCTCTATATAATTACAAAAGGAGAATGTGTGACTATAAAGGTCAAATTCCTTATGGCAGATTTATTATGTTTCAGAAAAAAGATGTGATTATAAAGAGGTGTGATCATATGAGTGATGACCAACTTTATTTACATGTATCATGATGGAGGAAAGAATGTTTATATGGACAATATAACTTCAAACAAAGTATATATTAATTATGTATGCTGTCATCCAATTGGTCTTCTTCACATTTATAGATACTTTTCTGATAACACCCGTTAACTTCTTTACATGATATAATCTATTCATCATACAATATAATCATAAAAAACTGATATTGCACAGCACTGACTGCATAAAATACCCTTTATAGAAAATTTAAACTTTGTATAACAATTATGAATTGGATAAAACCAAGATTCACAGTACAAATTTTTTTGACTTTAAGGTTGATTTTTTATAAAGTGTGTAAAAAAAATATACATAAAATTTCCAGATGTCAATCAAACACAATAACCAATCCAATTATGTAATTTGAGTCCTGCAAAACTGAGACATGGAATCACAGTTTATAAGAGAAAACAGAAGTATTCGAATATAAGATCACCCGACAGAATGATAGATATATTCAATTAACAGTTATCTCAGAACTTATCATTGAAAAAAAGATGATAGACCCTAGAAAAAACCACTTTGAATTTTACAGGTGGTTTCCCCTGTAAAATTCCTGTATTCAGTTAAGCACTACAGATGTTTACAGGTTTTTAAATGCACCAAAAATTGTTTTGGTACATAATTTTTAATTTTCAAGTCAAGTCTATGAAAAAAACTTAAAAAATGTCAAAGTGAAGTTACAGGTAAGAGAAATGAGATGATGAAATATCTCCCGTTGTTCAGATGCTCGCTGATAACAATATGACATCTCAATAAAATTCGATTCTGAAACAGAACCACTGATTTTGTGTAATTTATAAAACTTTGTTCGATGTTCAATGCAGAATCATATTGTTGCGCATTACTGGGAAATTAACGGGTTTAAAGGGCAAGTGCGGCAAGGCAAGTAAGAGCAAGATTGAATGATTTACAATTTAAGGGTTTCTTTATTGTTCTAAAGGTCTCCTGTGATAATTTGAACGCAAATCAAATGTTAATATCTAGTTTCGATTGGGGCATTATATTTCTGATAACCAGCAACAAGAAGAGTCTGCGCTAAAAAATCAAAGGGGTTCGAGAAGATTTCTACCAAAATTACTTCGGAAACAAAAATCCAGATGGTTTCAGCTAACCAAAAACTACAGTACGCAAAATCAAAGGTTGGACTTAGTTTCTGTCAACAGAAACAATATTCAAATTATGGATTATTTAGAATGAAGGTCATTCACTACTTGTATGCAAGGTTTGAAGATAACCAAGTAGAAGAAAAATAGTTCATTTACGAGCAAAGGAATTATTGCAGTAAGACGGTTTATTTGATTAGAGCATAACATTCAAAGAATAGCATCTCGTCTTTTATACAAATTGACTATTACTAATTCTATGCTATTCGATTCTACACTAAACTATAGGCTCTGGATAATACGATCAAGGATATGAATCCAAGAAACATCGACTTATTTAAACACTATCAAAAATATATGTTTCTTGAGAAATTATTAAAAACTGATAGACATAACATTAATAAGGGCATAGATAAACTTACGAAATGGTGTCGGACATTAGTTCAAAGTTTTGGTAAAATTGGTGAATTACAAGGGATGTTTAATTGTTGATCATGCAATTCATGTACAATGTTCTGGGAATAATTATTGCCGGGGCTGATGCTGAAATCTGGCTGGATCAATTTTTATTCTCTAATTTCATTGGTCGATTTCAGCATTAACCGCCACAATTTTGAAATTCTACGTCACGGGTAGATCGTCTCGTGGAAGCACGTGATTAGTGATAATAGTAAATAAGAACGGCGTTAGTAATATTAGTGCACGAATAAGGTGATATTCGGGCCATCGCGATGGGGAGAAATGGTCTGATAAGAGATGCACCAATGGATGTCGACTAATGAATCAAAGTGAGAATGGGTTCCTTAGTCTATTGTGATAGATTGGGACTAGATGGGGACGTCGCGGAGTAGAAGTATCAATAATAATCATAACTATAATAAAGTCTTTCCCTAACAAAATATCATATTGATTTATTCGATATTTGAAGTATTAACAAATCGTAGTGCCGTAACCGAAGAATGCGATCATACGAAGTGCGTGTTGATTGTAACTACGCTTAACTTTATATGTACAGTGTGTGACAAAAAAACTTTACTAAATTCATTATAAATTCATGAATATTGTATCAAATTTAGTGATCAATATATCATTTAAAAGCAAAAAAGTTATAGAATAAAATTTATTAGGCTTAAAAATTGATTTATTTATTTTTGCTTTTAATAGCTAACTTACAATAATATTTTATTGAATTTATTAAATTATTTAAAATGATTTTTGAAATAAGATCCCATTCTTCTATCAAAGACTTCTTTAAAATATTCAAATTATTAGATATTTATTTCTTAATATTATTCTTAACAATAGTCCATAAATTTTTTATAGGATTAAAATCAGTTTGAATAGTTTAGATATAGAACAATTATCTTCATTCTAGTAATATAATAAGCTATATATTTTTGATTTGTGATCAATTAAGAATATTTTAATAGTGAATTTTGCAAGAATTTATTTAACAATATAGTAAATAAATCTGTTATTTAATTTTAATTCAGTAAAAAATGATATAAATTAAGCTAAAATTAAAGATATTTATTTATTATCTAATATAATTAGCAAATAGTTAAGTTTTTTTGTCACATACTATATATTAGTCACTGGAAATGTTCTCTAAAGTATATGTAAATATAATATAGATCATTTATTTTAATGTAATAATTTTTCTTTGATATATTTATGTCAATATTAATATTCACAAAATCTTAAAAAATAAGTAAAAATCAATTTATTAGTCTTATTTTTTAAAATTCAAAAATAAAATTCATTAAAAACATTCAATTTATCTTTTAATAATCAATTTTTTATTAATATATGAAATAATTATATAGTAAAGATTATTCTCAAATATAAATTATCAATAAGTAAAAGATAAGTAAAAATTTATTATTAATTGACTTTACATTTATCTACTTTGAATTCTTCTTTTTTATGTGAATGTTCATTTATTTTGCTTATATTTAATTACATTGAGCTGATATATATTTCTTGATTTTTGAATTCTGCATTATTAAAATCATCAGGAACTTGTTTTTCAATTGATACTTTTTTTTAACACTTTTCTTTATTTTTAATTTCATACTTCTTTTAACTTCTTGATTTTTTTGTATAAATTCTTTTTGAGATTTTATGAATTCTTTTTCTTGTTACTTTTTTTTATTTTATTAAGCTATTGTATTGGTAATTATATCTCATGAGTATTATCTAGTTACATCTCATATTACTGATTGTTCAACATCTTATTGATAAATCTTATTAAGTTATATTTTACTAATTTCATAATAATTAAAAAGTTTTTTAAATTCATTTTCAGTATTCTGAGTAGTATTAATAAATATTTCATATTAAACTGGATTAGATAATTGAAAGACTTTTAAAAGTTTATCAGTAAGTTATCATAAAACTTTCTTTTAGGATTTTATATTACGATCTGTGTAAACTAATAAATTATCTCCTACATACTCACTTAAAAATAAATTAAGATAATCTTATTCATTTTGAACTAATACTATCTTTAATTTTAAATTATCAATAGATCCTAGATTTGCTTTAATATTTTCTTTTATATATTTTATATCAAAAGTCTTGAGTGCTTTATCAAAAATGAAATAATGTTCAGGATATATCAGCATGCATAGTTAAGAAGCTTTTGAAGATTAATATCTTTGTCAATATATACAAGAAAGTATATTACAGATTATACAAAATTAAATCAACCAGTTATGAAAAAAAGTGAAGTGAAGGTCATTAAATTTTCAAATTATATTTGATAATTTTCACATCAAATTTCTAACTTATATTCAAGCTATATTATGGTTCAATAAAAAAAAGACATCAAACTTTTACTATATTATTGTTCTCTTTTTGAATACTATTCATTTTTTTATTTTGATTTTTAACATATAATATTAATATATTTCCAACAGCTACTTATAATAATTCAAGTACTCTACAAGTGGCTGAATAGTCAATTACTTTTTCTATTTTATTCAAGTAAGAAACTCCAAGTCTGACTGCAAGATTAAATATCTTATATTCTGAAAAAATAGCTAATAAAATTATGCATATTGTTTTACTTATATATCAATCTTCTAAAAGTAAATGTATATTGAAATTTATATTACATAAACTAATAAGTCTTCTATAAATCACCTCATTACAGGCTATATTCAAATGCTCACTTCTATTTATTTCAATATTATTATAATACATTTTTGCAGTAAGATAAATATTCTTTGTATTACTTAAATTATCATCAGGATTTAATATCATAATATTAGGGGGAGGAATCTGACAATCTATTTCTATAGTTTTTTTTAATTCTAAATTAACTTCATAAAAACTAAAATTTGAATCATATTATTCTAAAAGTATATTGAAAATTTCTTTATATTCATGAAATTTTTTTCTATAAAACTTGAAATACTGATATAGAAATTAAATTTAGGAAAAAATATCTATTATAATTTCAATTGAAATACTATTCAAAGTGTTATATGAACAATATAATAAGTAACATCAAAAATATTATCATAAGAAAATATCTTTTCTTTAAAATTGATATTATTAATAATATATATATTCCAAATATTATTTTCCTTCTTTAATCTTTTTTAAGAATCAAATTCTTCTCTTCATTATTTTTCTAAGTATTTTTCATAATATTGTGTATGTGAAATAATATTGACTATACATAAAATAGCATAAAATGAACTTTGCAACTTTGATTTCAAATATATAAAACCCATTATATGAGTAAACCAGATATTAACTTCTGAAAAAGTAACTGTAAGTAATATTAATATCAGAAAAATAGAAATTTTTGTTGCTTATACTGGATTAAATTCTTTTGCTTCAAGTTTGCGTTGATTACATTTTTTTTAATAACTTTCCATTTTTTTTATTAAATTATAGTTAATTTACTATCAAAAAACTCTTTTATAATAATAAGAAAACTATTATAATATTCCTCTAGAAAATTTGGATTTTTAATAGCTTTAATATTTATCTGAATATATGAATATGATTTCCATATAATTATGCCTAAAGCTTTTTCAATTTTTTTTGATTACTTTTTTAATATATTATAATATATTTGAGCCTTTTGAAGTCTTTTTATATTAACTTTTATAATCAAAATGCTATTTTAAATATAATAAAACTGGAAAGTATTAATTGTAATATTTTTTATTTTTTCAGATTCATTTGTTTTTACAATTTATTTATTTATTTTTTTTAAAAAAATCTAATAAGTATTGATATCATTTCTTGTAAAGTATATCTTGAATAAACTTTTCTGAAGTATTTGCAATTTCTTGAACCTATTATTTCAAGATATATAAAGAATTAATAATATCATCATGATATTTGTCATGTAACAATTTTAATTGGATTATCTTCCTTTAGATCTCTTTTAGTTTAGATCTTTATTTTGCACTATCTGTATAACAGATTAGCTTTATATTATATTTTTAAGAAGATCATTTTCATTCTGAATATATAGATGATCATTATGTATTTAATATATCTAGATTTAGCATATTATTACTTAGATGATCACTATATATATCATAATTATTAATTTAGAATATTAATATTTTTAATTAATTATTTTCTTTATAATTTTATTTATTCTTTCTTTATTATTAT
>CAJVPS010002824.1:0-11413 GCA_910591765.1 Ambispora leptoticha
GTAAATTTACATATATTATCTTATTGAGAAGATAATCATATTTTATTATAAGTAAAATACATATAAATTATCTTATTGAGAAGATAATCATATTTTTATTAGAAGCAAATCTTGCATATATTATTTTATTGAAAAAATAATCAGTCATATAATATCTTGAAGTTATAAAAAGTAAATAATTGCCATGAACATAGTCACTATTATTATTTTAAAATAATTATATACACATAATCTTAAAATGATAATAATATTAATTTTATTTTTATGTCTATTTATTGTTCTACCATTAATTTCTTTTTTATTTTTATTGCAAAATTGTATTTCTTTATTATTTATTTTAATATTATCAATGATGTAGTTTTCCTATATATTTCATTGAGTTTGAGAAGAGAAGAATATTATTTCATTATTATTGTTAGCTCTTTATTTCTTTTTATTATGAGTCTATAAACTTGGTTTGTTATTTGACTGGTAAGTATTATTATTTTATCTGCTTTATCTATATTATTATTATCATTGTCATATTATTATAGTAGGAAAGAAACTATTAGTTGACCATTTGAGGTATATGCGTAAAGTTTTCTTTTCTCAAAATTTAAAATTTTGAGAGTCTGAGAGAGTGAAAGAGAGTTGTGATATTATATCATCATTCTCTTTATTTTCTCTGTTATTACTAGCTGTAGCAATTTATAGAATGCTAGCTGCATTTCATTCTTATTTGTTGACAGCTTTGTTATTAATTCTATTGCTGTTTTCTTTGACTTTTTAGACAAAAGATAAGTTATTATTTCTTTCATTACATTTTTGATCACCTGACTGATAATCAGCAGGTTAAGTGACTTCATATTCTAAATACTAATTGATTCTGTTATCTTCTGGAGTCAAATCACAACTACTAGAACTGGAGCTACATGTTTCATAAAGTAATATCAGACTTTTTGAATATTGTGAGGAATGAGAAAGAAACTTCTTTTTCTTTAATTCAATATGTTCTCAAGAGGATATAGAAAGATACATTTTCTTATTTTCATTTTAATAGTATTCAAGATAAGTGATAAAGTGAGAAATTTCCCATTCTTTTCTTGTATTAAGAGATAGAATTTCTTTTTCTTTTTAAAAATTAATTTGTGATAAATAAGTAATTTCTTCTTCATCTTCTTCTGTAAGATTGATAATAAACTTTTCTTCTTTATTATTAATAAAGCATATTCTACAATCTCTATAGTTCATTCTTTTTCTATTTCTATACCAATAACAGTGATAATCTTGTAAATTATACTGGTAGTCTTGATATTATTATTCTAACTAATCTTCAGTTAGAATGATTCTTTCAACTTCTAGACATTGATAATATTGATGACTGGTATGAGAAGAGTTATCCCAATATTTAGAGTTGCAAATATGTAGTACTCTAAAAAGTTGATCATGAGTAGTATATTTTGAATGATAACTTTTGAGATGATGATATTTTTCTACTGATAGAATGTTATGACTTTAAGTAGATATGTTGATTATTTGATTTACTATAAAATTAATAGAGTTTTGCTTTTATTTGGTTAGTTCTTTATATTGTAACCAATTACTTATTTGCATGGCATAGTAAACATGGTGCAGCATATGATGTAGCCACAGCATGTGACGCAGTAATTGCTAATTACTACTAAATCAGATGAATAAGTAATTTTATTAATTAATCTTATTTATAATTAATCCTATTTTTAATCTATATTATTATCTATATTTAGCCTTATTCAAATATTAATTTAGCTATGTGTGTTATACTTAATTTATAGTTTTATTAAATTAATAATTTCCTAATTAATTATTATTAATTTTCTTTTATTTCCTACTTTAGCTTTAAATAATTTAATGTTTTGCTAATTTTAAATTCTTTATTATCATGTATTTAATATTTCTTATAATTATTCTTTTCAAATTTTACTTGTTCTTGATTAAATTAAGTGAAACATCATATTAGAAATAATTTATAATTAGCGTAGCAAGAAAATACTATATATAGAGAGTCAAGAAGTGATCAAGAAGAATAATTAAGTTTGATAGAAGTAATTACTACTGAGTTAAGAGTAATTAATTAGTATTTTCTTTAATAAATATACATATTTTATCTTATATCTTATCTTATTTTCTTCTTGCTCTATTGAGAGAGCATTTTATTACAAGTAAATTTCATATACATTATCTTATTAAAAAGATAATCAAATTTTGTTAAAAGTAAATTCATGTATATTATCTTATTGAGAAGATAATTATATTTTGTTATAAAGTAGAATACATATAAATTATCTTATTGAGAAGATAATTATATTTTATTAAAGATAAACCTCACATATATCATCTTATTGAGAAGATAATCAATCGCATAATCTCTTGAAGTTATAAAAGTCAATAACCACCATAAATACAATCACTATTACCATTTTAAAATAATTATATATGTATAATCTTAAAATAGTAATAGTCTTTTTGGTACCTCCTCTATAGAGGCAAAAACTGGAAATAAAATTGCAACCACAGAAATAATTCAAATTGGATCTGACAAAATCAACCAATTATGAGATAAAGAGACAACTCCAAAAATTAATCAATCTTTTTAATCTGTCTAGATTATCCAGACAATAAGAAAAAGAACTATGTCAATTAGTTTATAATTTATTTATAATTGATATATCAAAAGAAGATATATTAACAAATAAATATCAAATACAACTTTGGTTCTAAAAGTACTCAACTCATATTACAACTGAAATAGCTAATATTATTCATAATTTATATAAAGAAATTGTCATATTTAACTAATAAAGAATATACTATACACAGAGATCAAGGTCTAGTGCTTCAGTTAACATATCAGTCAGAACTCCCACATCAGTTCTCTCATCATCCACTTCAGTCTCAACTAGAGATGAGAGCCGCAACTAGCTGTAACTCTGTCGCAATTCTCTGATTGGCTACCGCAAGTCACAATTAGTTGAGGAGCCATCTTTAGTCTCAACTCCCAATATATTTTTCACCAATCTTCTAAATAGAAGAAGAGCTTCTGTTCAACTAAAAAATACAACAAAAGAAGAGTTCTTAGAAGAAGAAGAAGTTTAACAACCTATTATTCTAGATTCACCTTTATTACAACTCTAAAGAAATCAAGAAGAAGAAATGACAAACCAAGCTGTACAAGCCCTAGCCTAAATGCTCATGCCACTTATTTAGACAATGCAAAATCAACAAAATAGGCAAGTTGAATTGTCAACAGTATCACTTCCCTTTTTCAGTGATGAAACACATAAAGATTCTATGAATTAGATTGAAGAGTTTACTCATTTAGCAAATGCAAATAATATAATAAATCAAAGAAAGGTA
The DNA here is from genome assembly GCA_910591765.1 of Ambispora leptoticha. Lineage (NCBI taxonomy): Eukaryota > Fungi > Glomeromycota > Glomeromycetes > Archaeosporales > Ambisporaceae > Ambispora > Ambispora leptoticha. The sequence goes on from CAJVPS010002824.1 coordinate 3,376, forward strand.
GAAATAGTACCTGCCTATTTGAGAGAAATTATGTCAACTTGGTATCAATAAAGAAAAACTGCAAATGCTAACTGGCCTACCAGTTGGAATGATAATAATGATAATAATTTATTTTATCAAATCTTTGTCATGCAATTCAGAACTAATACTCAGATTTTAGCATGATAATAATAGTTAAGACTAAGAATGTAAGAAATAAATAAAGATGTAACTTCTTATATAAAAGATATCTGCATATTGCTCAGAAAAATTGATCTAACATAAGCATATCCTGTTACTTACTATATCAAGCAATTTGTAAAAGGCTTGAAGTCAGAGATTACCTTTCATGTGAATAAATCTAATCCCAACACTCTAGATGTAGCAATTACAGAGACAATTAGTACTGAATTAAGTTATAGACAAACATACCAGAATCCTCTTAGCTTTATATCTCTTATGTCATAAAATCTTGATATCTCCTTCTCTGTTTCAAGTCTAGCAAATGATATGAGTAAAACTATAGCTAATTTAACTAAGCAAGTAAAAAATCTGTTTATTCAAAATAATCGAAATTCCAGTAGTCATCCTAATCAAGACAAGACTTGTTATAATTGTGATAAAAATAATCATATAGCTCAAGATTGCAGACTGCCAAGGAAGAATACAATTAGTAATAATAATAATAATGTTCAAAATATTAAATATTTCAAATATAATAAAATAGGATATTACACTAATAGCTGTACAAAGAAAAACATGAATACTAGATAACCAGCTCACCTTGAAATTAATATTACCATCACAGTGTCAGATAATAATCTGTTATTATAACAACTATAATAGTTTTTAGATGAATAGTCTATAATACTCCTATTTCTTAACATCATCACCATTAATAATAGTAATACCCCATGTTTAAACTAGAGTCCATACTTAAAAAAGATCAGAGTACGAGTCAATCTCAAAAGCCTTTAGCAATATTTTTATAGTAATTATTAACTGAAATCATAGAAGAGAACAAAAGCTTAGAAAAAAAGAATGAAAAAGTAGTAGATGCAGTTTACTGTGAAGAAAAGGTAGAAAACCAGCCTACCAGAGTAATAATTGACAGTGGATCAGTCAGCAATGTTGTGTCAGCCAGATTTTTAAACTAAGTAGGAAGAAAGATTGATAAGCTCTCCAACATCAGTCTTATAGGTATAAATGGCAAGCCTAAATGACCATTAGGAGAAATAGAAAAGTTAAAGATACAAATTGGAAATCTGAATCAACAAATTAATATTCTAGTTATAGAGAAAGCTAAGTATGACCTATTGCTTAACAATCAATAAGCTAAATAATCCAAAGCTATTTTAAATTGGGATGAAGAACTTTTGAGTTTCGAAGTTGAAGAAAAGTCTATAATCATCTTAATCACTTATACTTAATAAAGATCAACTATGAAATTAATCAATCTTGAGAAAGAACTTGAGGGTCCTGCTCTTGAAGATGATGATAAAAAGTATGAATTTGAAGAAGAGGAGTTAGTTGACCAATCTCTATACACAGTATATAAAGAGCAAAGTGAGTAACTTGTGCTAAAAATAGAAGTTCAAGAAGATCTCATAAAGATTAATGATGAAATAATCAAACAAAAAGAAAAAGATAGAATTTGTCAAGAAAGACTTGAAGACTATCATGCCTGCATTCATGGTGAAAAAGAAAATAATTATGATCAATGCAAAAGGGAACAAGACATATTTAGATAGTTGGAGATACTACCTTAACTATCATTAAATATCACTCTAATAATGATAGAAACTGACTTGAATCTAGATTAGTAATAACAGCTTATTCAAGTTATGAATGATTACAAGAAGTTATTTGACATAATATAATCAGGCCGAACTAATATTCTTTAGTATGAGATATATTTAGAAGAGAAATAATCTATCACTCTTTGGCCTTATTATCATAAATTACTAATGGAAAATGTATTTCTAAAGGAGGAAATCTAAAAGATGCTAGATAATAGAATAATATCACCATCTGATAGTTCTTGATCAGTCCCAGTGATGATAGTTAGAAAGAAAAATGGAAAGTTCTGGCTATGTGTAGATTACAGAAAGCTTAATAAAGTCACTAAGAAAGATCGATACCTCTTGCCATAAATTAATGAACTTCTAGATTTCTTCAAGAATGCCAAATACTTTACTACTATGAATCTCACAAGCAGATTCTGGCAAGTCAAAATACATCCAAGAGATAGAGAGAAAATAGTATTTATTACTAATAAGAGACTATTTCACTTCAATATTATGCCCTTTGGACTCACTAATACCCTAGTCACATTCCAAAGACTGATGAATAAAATCTTCAAAGAATATATTGGAAAGTTCATAGTTATCTATCTTGATGATGTTATCATATACTCAGAAACTTGGGAAGAACATATAGAGCATGTACAAAAAGTCTTAGAAAAACTTCATCAAGCAAATCTCAAACTTCAACCAGACAAATGTGCTTTTGGAATTGACTATTTTTCGAATTTTATTATTATTATTATTTATTCTTTTATACTTTCTTTCATTAGATATCAGTCTACTATATTTAATGCACTTTCTTACCATTTGTCTAATAAAGATGTTTGGTAAGAAATGATAAGCTCTGTTTTCTTTTTTTTTACAGTATATTAATTTATCCTATTTTTATTTATATATAGGATTCGATATTATAAAGCCTATGGGATAACACTTGATTCTTCAAAAGGACAATACTTTTTAGTTATTACTTATGCCAGCCTTGGCGATCTACGCCATTATCTGCGAAAGCAATTCACCAAAATAACATGGGATCATCGCATACAAATGCTATATGATATTTGCACTGATCTTCAGTCTATTCATTCAAAAGGCATTATACACGGTGATCTGCATCCTGGAAATATTCTTCGATTAAGTGAACATGGAACTACAATCTGTGATATGGGTGCTACAATCAGACAAAATGATAAACGCGAAATGGCTGGTGTGATGCCATTCGTTGCACCAGAGGTTTTAAGAGGAGAGACATTCAGCATGGCATCAGATGTCTATGCATTGGGAATGATCATGTGGGAGTGGTGTGTCGGTAAACCGCCATTCGGTAAACGTCCCTTCGATGGTGCGTTAGCCACTTATATATGTGATGGGTTGCGACCAGAATTACCGACGGAAGGATTACCTGACTTTTACCGCGACTTGATTGTACGTTGTTGGCATCAAAATCCCTCACAAAGACCAACTTCTGAAGAGATTTGCGACATCGTTAAAAAATGGTATCGATACCAAACTACAGAAATGAAAAAACAAATAAACGCCGCCGAGGAGTTTAGAATTGCAAATGCATCCAAATATGATTCCGAAGAGAGTTACACGACGCATCCTTTGGCCATTTATAGGAGCAAAATTTTGCCGAATGTGAATCAGGAAGGTTAGTAGTTTTCAATAATGTTTGTATAATTTGGTATTATCAAGCTAATAGATATTATGTCAAATGAAGATACATTAGAATATATATCAGTTCAATATGATTTCGATAATCAATCAGTTCAAATTGATTTCGATCTTGATGGTTTGGTAACTGAGGATGGAGAATGAATTTTTATATAAAGTTTTTAAGGAATTGATATCAGTCTCGGAACGGTTAATGTAACTAAATTATCATTTTGCAACATCTTTCCTTGCTCTTTATATTTTATATTCAAAATTTTCATTTCTTTATCTCTCTTGACTTATGAATTTTTTTGCAATGTATTTCAATAAATTATTTTTACTCATCTATCTCGATAAATGTTAAACTAATAATTGAAGAATTAATGAGAATAAATTTTAAATAATAAAATTTATATTAACTTATGTACAAATACATTTTGAATTTGAAAAAACAATTCGAAGATCAAGTCATTATGAAGACAAAGCAATACGCGAGAAAGCAAAAGGATGTATGCGATCCGAACATTAATGATTATGTGAGAACTCGGCGTTATTTTGATGAGCCACCAAGAGTTCTGCCCTCGAAAGATTATTCAAGAAATGCATTCTGAAAAAGATTAAAGGAAAATCAATTTAGTCGAACTATATGTTTAGCGAGGTGAATAAATTCAAGTTTACACGGGAGAAAACAATATAATTGAAACAAGATACTGTGGATGAACGTTTTACGAACGGGTAATTATGGATAAGGCCAATTTATATATCGTCATCATCATCAATATACCAGAGATGATAAAAAATGAGCTGGATAAGTCTTTAAAATATGGAATAATGCTAATAAATATTATGATAATTATATCTTAAAAGAGAATTTTTTTTATTATTAAGCTTAGAAATAAATAAGATTCCTCTTCAGAAAGAACTTATCAATAATATACTTTCACATATGATCATCAAGATACTTATAATTCTAAGAAAACTATAATTCTGAAGAACTAATAAAATAGTAAATTAAAGTAGTTTGATTATACTTGACATGTTAATGTAACTTTTTCAAAGAAAACTATAATTATTAGTATGATATTACTAGAGCTTAATTATAATTACTAACTTATTTTTATAGTTAATTTGTATATTATAAAAAATTAAATCTTATTTGAAGTTATTTTACAGAAAATTTATTTTTATATAGTTGATAATAATTTTAATATAATAATTTAATATTAATTTTTATTACTAAGTTTTTTTAATATTGTAATTTTTTTACATAATTTACAAAATCAGATATAAAAATATAAAATAGAAAAATAAGAAAAAAATAATATAGCAAAACTTTTAAGATACTTATTTATTAAAAAGATTAAGAAACTAGAATGAAAGATATTTTGAGAACTTTATCATGAAATAAATAACCTGAATAAATTATTATTAAATCAAGTTTAATAATGAATTATTTATCATAATATTATATTAAATAATAATATAGATAAAATAAATTAATATAATATATTACTTTTTTTATTTAAATTATTAATAATTATTTTTATATTTATCTTATTATTCAAGCTCTAATTAATAATAAAATCAAAAAAATGTATGAGTAATAATAATATATATAAAATAAAATATAATATAATATATTACCTTTTTTATTTAAATCATCAATAATTATTTTTATATTTATTTTATTATATAAATTTTGATTAATAATAAAATCAAAAAAATATATAAGTAACTTCTTACTTCTATTTTAGAAATTATAAAATATATATTATAAGTTTTATTAATGATGTTAATCTGAATATAAATATTATTATAATAATTAATATAATAATATATATTCATTTTACTATCTTTATTATATTTTACAAAATTTCTTATATAATCTTAAGACTTTTTTTAATAATATCTTTATTAATTTTTTGAAAGATTTTTATATATATTAGAATATTTTTTTTATTAGTAATTTTAATTCTTAATAGTATAATCTTATTATAATATATCTTAAAATAATTAATTATTTAAATTTAGAACTTTATATTAATAAAGAAAAATAAACTAAAATAATTAAATTCTTTACTATTAATATCTAATTAATATTATAAATTAAAGGTAAAAACTTAATAATAAAAAATAATTTTTAAAATTATTCTAATTTTTATGAACTTATAACTATTTAAATTAATAATTATATAATAAAATATAATATATAATCTTTTTATTATGTATTAAAAATTATTAAGAAATTTATATAAAAGATTAGATAATTATAAAATATTAACTAGAAATTTATATAAAAAATCAAGTTAAAGATAATAAATTATTATAATTAAAACTTAAAATTTTATTATAATTATAAATTATTATTATTATTAAAAATATAAAATAAAATAATATTTTTAAATAAATAATTTATAATTATATAAATAAATAATAAGTTATAATATATACAAGTCGCTCTTGTTATAGTGAACTCTTGATATAGTGAAGATTGATGATTAGTGAAGTATTTTTATGATACAAAACCATCACTAATAAATTTTCACTTGATATAGTGAAGTTATATAGCAAACTCTTGATATAAGCTATAGTGAAGATTTTTTTAAACCAGTCTAATAAAAAATCTTTCAATATAATGAAGATTAATCACGTGAAATTTTTAACCAATTATATTAGAGTACATAATATTGTTTAACCAATTAGATTATAAGCACGTATTTTACTTGTATATATAAACTTGGAAATAATTTATTTTCCTATTATTACGTCATAGTCTTATCTTATTTTAGCTAGCTTGCTCCTTTCTTCTTTTACTAAAGTAATTTACTTATAATAAGGATGTCTTATTTTAGCTAGCTTGTCCCTTTTCTCTTTGTTATAATTGCTTTTTCCATCCATTTTCCCATCCTATTTCCCATTTTTTTACTATAATTCATTCATGGAAGGCTTGCTATCATCATCATCCTTACTTCCATCAATGCCAACGGCAATAGTAGAGGTCTCATTGTCGATATGAATGGTAAAAGAGCTAGCAAAGAAGAAGCAAATGAAGATAAAACAAATAGAGTCAAAAAGAAAAAGCTTGACCGGTGTCCAAAAAGCTAAAATATGCCATTTAAAACAGAAAGGTCTTAGTCAAGTCACACTGGCGAATCAATTCAGTATGGCTGAGATAACTATTTCAAATATCCTACGTGAGAAGACAAGATGGTTATCTCTTGATCCAATTTCATACAATGCTATCTTGAAATGACAAAGAGCTCCAAAATTCTCTCTGTTAGAAAAGGTACTCTCCTGTTGGGTATCACAAGCAACTATGGTGTTACAAATGATTATGGGTGTCATAATCTAGCGAAAAGTAACTCAACTTGCAGATCAGCTCAATGTAACAGGTTTTAATGCTTCTGAGGGATGACTCTCAAACTTCAAAAAACGGTTTCACATCAAAGAATATAAGCATCAAGGAGAAGTAGCAAATGCACCTCTTAAAAAAATCCTCCAGTTTTGAGCTGAGCTCTGTGAAGTACTTAAAGAATATCGATCCAAAGATATTTATAATGCTGATAAGACTGGATTGTATTGGTGTATGGAGCTGGATAAATCATTAGCAAATGCTCCGCTTTTCGATAAAAAAAAGGTCAAAGATTGAGTCACGGTCTTGCTCATGTATAATGTAACTGGTAATGATAAACTTTCTCTGTTGTTCATTTATAAGTTTTGAAATCCCAGACCTCTCCGCGGCATCAACAAGAACACCTTGCCTGTCTATTACTATTGGAATAGTTCTGCCTGGATACAATCATCCATTTTCAATCACTATATCCAAAAACTTAATCTTCAAATACAACTTGCTGATCGGTCAATTCTTCTTCTTTTAGATAACTCCTCGACACATACTCTTGAAGAAGGCTATACTCTATCAAATGTTCGGCTTCATTTTCTTCCTCCAAATACAATAACACACTTGCAACCATATGACGCAGGAATAATTTGAAACTTTAAGATGCAGTATAAGAAAATTTTCTGCAAAGATTGTATTGATACCTTTGATATTTCCTTAGAATCTAATGTACAATCCAACCTAATAAATATCAAGAACGTGATTGATTTTACTGCTGCGGCTTGGCAAAAGGTAACTTCAAAAACCATTTGTAATTGTTGGATAAAAACTGGCATTTTGCCAGATGAGTTTCTCCATGAATTGTTACTGGCCGAAGAGCTTGGCGAATTTCAATCTCAACCTGAACCTGACTCTAACTCTATCAATAAGATTCAAAGTTTGATTAGTTGGTTATCTCTTGATCAACCTATGGACATGTGAGAATACGTAATAACTGATAACGAATTGATTATTACCGAGATGCTGACAGATGAGGAAATAATTGCGGCTGTAATGAATCGTGACTGTGATGAACTAGAGAAAATAGTACCAGCATCAGAACCAGTATCTTGAGCACAAGTCTCAGTATTTATCGATGGTATCCTTTGCTTTCTCAAGCAGTAAGCAGATGGTGAGTTTGCTGTTGATGATTTTTTTGTCCGGAGTTTAAAAAAATTAAGGAAAGAAATTGGTTTTAAGGATATTTCTTTAAGGTGACAGATTA
>CAJVPS010002825.1:0-11412 GCA_910591765.1 Ambispora leptoticha
AGTTATTTAAAGCTAAAGTGAGAAAAGAAAGAAAATTAATAATAATTTATTAGATAATTATTAATTTAATAAAATTATAAATTAAATATAATATACATAACTAAATTAATAAAAGAATAAGACTAAATATAGATAATAATATAAACTAAAAATAGAATTAATAATAAATAAAATTAATTAATATAAATTTCTTGTTCACCTAATTTAGTAGTAATTAATAATTACTATATCACATACTATGACTATATCATATATTATACTATATCTACTATATCACAAAAATAGGTAATTAGTTACAGAATTTCTAGCTTTAAGAGATTTATTTTATAAATCTTTTAATTATTATTAATAATAATTATTAGTTTTAATTTGTTAAACTCAATATATAACTTTAAGTAATTATCATTATATAGATTTTTCAAGACTTTTCTATCTTTATTTTTAAGTTTATAAGCTTTTTTATTATATACTTTATGAATATAGAATAGTTCTTTCCATTTTTTATCAAACTTATTATAATATTAATATTGAGTTTCTATTTGTTTTATTAATATTTTCTATTCTATCTGAAAAATTATTGATTTTTATTTCTTGTCATACCATTTTTTTTGTTTTGACTATTTCTCTTAAATATTACTAAGAGCTAGTTCTCATATAATTTCCAGTTTATTGATTAATTTATATGTTTTTTTAATGAGAGCTTCTTTAAAAGTAAGATTATTAAAATCTTTTAGTTTAATATTTAATAATATAATTACTTGTTAATTATATACTAATTAAAAAATTCAAATAAAATTGTACTTTGCTTTATTATTCTGTAGACAAATAAAACTGAAAGCAGATAATGATTCCAATTTTTCTTATAAAGATAAATATACTTTAATAGTGAAGTATATAAAGTTTAGTTTAATCTTTTAATTAATCTATTAGTCTGAGAATGGTAGGAAGTAGAAAGTCTATATTTATTTTAATATTTTTTTAATAGTTCTTTAATTATTTTATTAATAAATATAGTTTTTCTATTATTAAATATTTCTTTTAGAAAGCTATATCTCATTACTATATCTTTATAAAGAAATAGAATAATTAAAATTATAGAAATATCTGTAATAGATTTTGCTTTAGCCTATTTAGTTAAATAATTAATAACAATTATAATATAATAATTTTTATTACTAATTATTAGAAGAGATCCTACTAGATTAATTTCAATCTTTTTAAAAAATATATTTACTTGAATTGATATCATTTTATTATTTTTATGCAATTATCCTTTTTATTAATATATATTACAAACTTTAATATATACATCTATATTTCAGTATATTTGAGACTAATAATAATTTTTCATTATTTGATTATCAATTTCAAAATATCTAGAGATAATATTTAAGTAATTATTATAAAGAACTAATTCTATTTCTATTAATTTTATGACTAATAATAGATAATTAATATTCTATTTATTTTTTTATATAGTTTATTATTTTATGTAAAGTAATTTTTTCAACTCTGTCAATAATTATTTTTATTTTTTCTTAGAAAATTTATAGATATTATTAATATATTAAGATAATTATATAATTCTATGTAGTTATCTAAATTTATATTTTGTTATTTTCTTTTTTAAATATGTATAATATTCTAGAAAGTGATTAATATTTGAGTAAATTCTATTAGACTTATATTTAACTTTAAAATTATACTTTTATAAAGCTATTATCTAATATATAAGTCTTCTAAAAGAATTTGATTTATTAATTAATTACTTAAGTATTAAGTAATTAATAATTAATATGAATGAAATATCTAATAATAGGTAAGATCTAAATAATTTAACTGTTCAAATTATGTCAAGATATTCTAGCTCTATTATAGTATATTTACTTTCTTTCTTATTAACTCTTCTATTAATATAGATAATTATATATTTCTTCCTTTCACTATTATATTAAACTAGTATAGTATCTAATTCAAGTCTGAAAGTAGAAGTAAAAAGAATGAATAGCTTTATAAAGTTTGAATACATAATGATTAGTGATGAAGTCAAATATTTCTTAAATGATTCAAAAGCTTTTTATTGCTTTTTTATCTATTTAAACTCTTTATTCTTTTTAAATAATTTATGTAGAGGGATTGCTATCTTGACAAAATTCTTGATAAATTTCCTATAGTAAGAAATAAATCTAACAAATTTTCTTAATGATATAATGTTAATAGATATTGAAAACTCTTATACTTTTTCTATTTTTATCAGATTAAGATGAATTTTATCCTTTCTAATAATATAATCTAGAAAGAATAACTGATTTTTTTCAAATGCATATTTATCTGACTGGAGCTTTAGATTTGCCTATTAAAGCTTTTTCAAAACTTTTTATATATGAATTAAATACTTTTCTCAGATTTCAAAATATATAATAATATTATCTAGATATATAACTATAAATTTCTTAATATACTTCTTAAAAATCTTGTTCATAAGTTTTTAGAAAGTAGCTAGAGTATTTATAATTCCAAATAATATTATATTAAAATAAAATAGACTTTTGTTGATGATAAATATAATTTTTTTCTAGTCTTTTAGATATATTTTCACTTGTCAAAATTCATTAGCAAAATTCATAATAATAAAGTATTTAGTATTCTTAAAAGAGTTTAGAAATTCATCAATTTATAATAAAGAGTATTAATTTTTTTGTTATCTTATTTAGCTTTTTGTAATTAACACACAATCAGAATTTTCCATTTTTTTCCTTATTATTACTATTAGTCCTGATCAAGAATTATCAAAAGAAGAAATTATATTATTATCCAATATCTTTTGAATTTTTTCTTTTAAGAAGATATTTTTTTATGAATAACTTCTAATAATATAGATGAAGAGTAATAGATCTTTCTTCTTTCAAATATATTTTATATTAGAATATATTAGCTCTATCAGATTAAATTATATCAAAAAGATCTTTAAATAAATCTAGAACTTGATATAAATATTGTTATTATTCTAAATTCAAGTCTGATTTTATTATAATTAGAGTAATATTTAGTAATAAATAAGGTAATATTTCTAACTGACTATATATATTTTATTCTATTTTGTATTGAGAATGTTTATTTTTTCTTTTACTGTGAATGCAAATATTATAATTCTCTAATCTTTCTTATTAAATTCTTTCTTTTTCTTCTTATTCAATAACTTCATTATTAATCTTTATGAAATTTTCTTGTACTTCTATTTTTATTATAAGTTACTCACTTTATTTTTTATATACTATATACAAAAGCTGATCAATCAATTCTTTTTCTTTATATTCAAATTCATTATCTTCATTATCAGAAGCAGGACTCTCAAGTTTTCTCTTGAGACTAATCAACTTCATAATTGATCTCTGCTGAGTATAAATAACTAGAATAATTATAAACTTTCTCTTTATCTCAAAACTTAAGAGTTCATCATTCCAATTCAAAATAGTTTTAGATTATTTTGTCTATTGATTATTAAGTAATAAGTTATATTCTGCTTTTTTTATGATCAGAACATCTATTTGTTGACTTGGATTTCTAATTTTTATTCTTAATTCTTCTACTTCATCTAGTAATTATTCTGATTTTCTATTTATTTATTTTAGAAATCTAGCTGATATAATATTATTTACTAATTTACTATTAATTATTATCTATGTAAATTAATATTCTATCTTTCTTTTATAGTGGACTGTATCTACTACTATTCCATTCTTTTTTTCTAGATTCTCATTTTCTTTTATAATTTTAGTTAATAATTATTATAAAAAAGTTATTAAAGACTTTTGTAATTGACTTGTACTCTAATCTTTCTCAGGTATAAATTCTAGTTTAAATATGTAATTTTATTATTAGTGATAATATTAGGAGATGAAAATATAATAATTTATTCTTTTAGGTATTATTATAATTATTATAATAAAAGATTATTATTTGGAATTGTAATGATAATATTAGTTTCAAGATTAGCTGACTATTTAGTATTTATATTTCTTTTAGTATAGCTATTGATATAGTATCTCACTTTATTATATTTAAAATATTTAATATTCAAGATATTATTATTATTATTATTATTATTTATATTCTTTCTTGATAGTCTATAATCATGAACTATATGATCATTTTTACTATAATTATAATAAGCTTTATTTTGATTAGAGTAATTATTAGAATTTTAATTATTCTAAGTAAATAATTTCTTTACTTATTCTATGAGATTAGCTATAGTTTTACTTATATTATTTACTAGATTTGGAATAATAAAAGAAATATCAAGATTTTATAATATAAAAGATATAGAATTAAGAGAGTTCTGATATATTTATTTATAGCTGGACTCAGTGCTGATTGCTTTGTGATTGCTATATCCAGAATATCTAAATTAGACTTATTTATGTAAAAGATAACTTCTAATTTTAAGTCTTTTACAAACTGCTTAATATAATAAGTAACAGGATATATATATTAGATTAATTTTATAAAATAATATATAAATATCTTTTGCATATGAAATTATATTTTTATTTATTTCTTGCATTCTTAATCTTAACTATTATTATTATACTAGAATTTAAATATTTATTCTAAACTAAGTAACAAAGATTTAATAAAATAAATTATTATTATTATTATTTTTTTAGCTTATAGATCAATTAGCATTTGTAAGTTTATTTTACTAATATCAAGTTAAGAATAAAGATATTTATCAGCTGATTTTAGGAAAGGAGAGGGTACTCAAATTAAAATCAGGTCTTATGCAGTTAATCAAAATACAAAATTTATTACATTAATATATAATTCTGTATTATATAATATCACTCAAGAATTACAAAAATTATAATAGTGCTGGATCAAAAAATTAGTCGATCAAAAAAAACTAAAAAAATTTTTCTATCAAATCATTCTTTAAATCTCTTTATTTGATATATACTTGATAATAACAGTAACTTTCTCATAAACTATACTTGAAGAGAGAAATATAGAAAAATTATTAATAATGACTAAGTTTGTTTGAGATTATTTATCTGAAATGTTGCATTATATTAATATTATATTTAATGCTGGCATTACTATTTGATACTATTTTATATCAATTATATGAGAAAGAGAGATATTAACTAATAAATATCTCTACTCTAATATAATTTCTCTTAAATATATAAGTACTATCTTGACTTTTTTACATTTATTATATTATTTATATTTATTAAGTATTCAAATTCTTTGATCTAATTTATAGAATCTTTATATATTCTATTACTATAAAAGAAAAGTAACACTATTGATAACTCAACTTGTCAGTTCTATTAGTTTTACATTACTTCTATTAATAAAACATGAATATTTACTAGTACTTGAACTACTTGATCTGCCATATTTTCTTAATCTTTTTGAAATTAAAGTGAAGATAAATCTAAAATAATAGAGTATTAAACTTCATCTGATAACTCTTCTTCTGTTATATTCCTGAGTTAAACTGGAATAGTTTTTTTATTTAAAAGACTGATAAAAAATATATTAGAAGTTAAAACTAAATTGGATAATAATGAGATTGATATAGAAATTCTGACTGAAATGTTAATTAAAGTACTAGATCTTGATTGTTAAGTGTAATATAATCTCTGTTAATTAAATATAATAATTTTTTTATGTAATTTTTGAAACCAAAGTTATAATTAATATTTACTTGTTAAAATTTCTTTTTTTGATATATTTGCTTTAAATAAGCTATAAACTAATTAATATAAATCTTTTTCTTGTTATCTAGATAATTAAGATAATGTTATCTTTTTGATATGAGTTTTAAGGTAAGAGTGAGTATTAAATCTAATATTATAAAAGTACATGATAAAAGTAATCACATACTTAAAGTGATATTTGGAAGAGTTTTTAAAAGATTTATTAACAAGAATGTATCTACTATTATTTTAAAGTTAATCTAAAGATAGATAATAATAGTATTCTTGTTATAACTAGCTAAAATATAGTCTAATTCCAAAATATAATTTCAAGACAGATATAATATTCAGTTTATTAACAAGATAAAATAATAGATCTTAATCAAGATCTATTCTACAAGAAAGATTTCTTAGAATTCTCTTAAAACTATAATCTACTTAAATGTGAATTAAAAACTAAACTTATAGAACTCAAACTAAACTAAATAACTAACTAATTAACTGAGCTAACTGACTATTATCTGATTGTCTAAATTTACTAACTAAGATACATCACTTTTATATATTTTAGAAATTATATGAATGATACTTTTGTTATAATACTTATACTAGTTTTGTTATAATCTAAATATTACTATAGCTAGTATCATAATGTTGATTTTATTATAATAATATTATTAATTTTGCTATGATAGTTTTGCTAACTTTACTATGATAATTTTGTTATAATCATTATATTTGCAAAATCTTCTAAAAATATCTATAAATAATATTTTCTAAAGCTAATATTCAATAAGATATAAAGAATTATTTATTCAATCAAATTGTGATATGAAGTAACTAATAAAATATAATTAACTAATTTCTACTAAAAGTTTATATTATAACAGAATCCTCTTCATTAGCATTTTACTTTATAAAATTTAAAGTTGAATGTCAAATTTCTACAAGACTTAGCAATTCTTCAAAGTCATCATTAGTTATTCTTCCTAACTTGATTGATGATAACTTTCTTAAGTTTAGAATTTCTTGTTCTGAAATGTGTTAGAATAACTTACTAGCTCTGTTGATAATTTTTTAATGTCAAGAGATTAGATTTCCAGTCATTACTTGTGAAAGCTTATTATATAAGAATAGCTTTTTTCTAGTTAAGTCTATAATGATAATGACATCTACTATCTCTTGATCTGATCAAAGTATGTTATAATTAATATTTCTACTAGATGATGTGACAGTAACTATTTCTAAGATAATATCTTTCAAGATAATTTTTGCTCTTGATTTATGAAGTGATAGCATTTTAAAAAAATTTGAATGAATAAAAAAATAAATTCTACTAAATGATTAAATAAAAAGTTATTTATAATAAATAATATTTTACAAATAAGTGTGATATAGGATAAATATAATAAATTAAAAAAGAGATATTATAATATAATTAATTTAAATTATAAAAATTCTGAATTAATATATTTTCCAGAAAGATTATATAAAAGAAGATTTTTCAGATAAATAGAATTGTAATATAGACTAATTTTCATGTGATGGTATATAATTCCACAATTTTGATCATGTCACTATAGATCTAGAGATTGGTATAATCTTGTATTGCATCAGATGATTATACAATCATATAATTTCTATTGGTACTCTTTATATTAATCTGATTTTTGTGTTTATTTATTGTTCTACCATTAATTTTTCTTCTATTCTCATTGTGAAACTGCATTTCTTTATTATCTATTTCAATATTATTGATAATATGATTGTCCTATGTATTTTGTTAAGTTTGAGAAGAGAAGAATATTATAGTATATGACAAAAAAACTTAATTATATTAAATTCATTATAAATTCATGAATATTACATTAAATTTACTAATTAATATATCATTTAAAAGTAAAAAAGCTATAGAATAAAATTTATTAGACTTAAAAATTGATTTATTTATCTTTACTTTCAATAACTAACTTATAATAATATTTTATTGAATTTATTAAATTATTTAAAATGATTTTTAAAATAGAATCTTATTTTTCTATCAAAAACTTCTTTAAAATATTTAAATTTTTAGATATTTATTTCTTAATATTACTCTTAACAATAATTTATAAATTCTTTATAACATTAAAATCAGTTTGAATAATTTAAATATAAAATCAATATCTTTATTTTAATAATATAATAAGTTATATATCTTTTATTTATGAGTAATTAATAATATTTTAATAATAAATTTTGCAAGAATTTATTTAATAAATATAATAAATAAATCTGTTATTTAATTTTAATTCAGTAAAAAATAATATAAATTAAGCTAAAATTAAAGATATTTATTTATTATCTAATATAATCAGAAAATAGTTAAGTTTTTTTATCACATACTATATTTTGCCATTATTATTAGCTCTTTACTTTTCTTTATTAGAAGTTTGTAAACTTATTTTACTATTAAATTGACAAGAGTTATTGTTTCATCTACTTTATTCATGTTGCTATTATCATTATTATGATTATGATATTGGATGATATGAGTAAGTATTATCTGATCTTGGAGAGTGTTGATAAGTTATTTTCCTTTCTCAGAATTTAAAATTTTGAGAATTTGAAAGAGTGAAAGAAAGTTGTGATATTATGTTATCATCTTCTTTGTTTTTTTTATTTTTGCTAGTGATGATTATCCATGGAATGCTAGTTATATCTCATTCTCATTTATCAGTGATTTCATTATCTATTTTATTGCTTTTCTTATCAATTTCTTGGATAAAAGGTAAGTTATTACTTTTTTTGTTATGTTCTTGATTATCTAACTGATAATTGGTAGATTGAATGACTTTGTATTCTGAATACCAATTGATTCTGATACTTTTTAGAGTTGAATCATAACTTCTAAAGTTAGAGCTATGTATTTTATAAAGTGATATCAGACTTTTCAAATATTATGGAGAATGAAAAGAAACTCCTCTTCTTTCAATTTAATATATTTTCAAGAGGATATAGAAAGATATAATTCCTCATCTATATTTCAATAGTATCTAAGATAAGTGATAGAGTGAGAAATTTTCCATCCTTTTCTAGCATCAAGAGATAGAACTTCTTCTTCTTTTTGAAAATTAATTTGTGGTGAATGATTAATCTTTTCTTTATTATTGATAAAGCATATTTTATAATCTCTATGATTTATTCTTTTTTTATTTCTACATTAATGACAGTGATAATTTTGTAAACTATACTGATAATCTTGATATTATTATTCTAATCAATCTTCAGTTAGGATAATTCTTTCAATTTTTAGGCATTGATAACATTGATAGCTGATATGAGAAGTTATCTCAATATTTAGAGCTGCAAATATATGGTACTCTAAAAAGTTGATCATGAGTAATATATTTTGAATGGTAGTTTTTAAAGTGATGATATTTTTTTACTATTAAGATGATAAGACTTTGAATAGGCATGTTGATTATTTAATTTACTATAAAATTGACAGAGTTTTGCTTTTATTTAGTTAATTCTTTACATTGGTAAAAGCTATGACTCATCAGTACTAAAGTTTGATTTGCCAGAGCTAGAAATATTTAATTTTTATAATAATTCTAGGTTCTAATCTATTATTCTCAAGGTATAACTTTAGATGATCACTATTATAAGGATTTTTAAGAATTTTACCATCTAATATTCTTAATTTGTAGACATTTTTATCAAAAATTTGATGAATATAATATAGTTCTTTTCATTTTTGAGCAAATTTTTCATGATATCAATACTGGATTTCCATTCTCTTTATTAAAACTTTATCTCTGATAAAAAAAAATTAATAATTTTTATCTTATTGGTAAGTTTCTTTTTATTTTTATTGAGATTTTTGTACATTTTGTTGAGCAATAGATCTGTTTAATTCCAATTTATCTATAATAATGCAAGCTCTTTTAACTAATTCATTTGAAATAATATCTTCTTCATTATTAATTGATATTAATTTAAGATCTAATGATATGATAACTTGTCTATCATAGGTAAAATAGAAAGATGTGAATTTTGTTGAACTTTATTTTATTATTCTGTAAGCAAAAAGTACTAATAATATATATATATCCTATTCTTTCTCATGTAATTGAACTAACTTTTCAATAGTATTATATAATATTCTATTCAATCTTTCTATAAGCCTATTAGTTTGAGAATGATATACATTGATAGATGGTGTTTAACTTGATATTTTTCAAATAATTCTTTTATCAATTCATTAGCAAAGATTGTTCCTCTGTCTGATATTATTTCTTTTGAAAAACTATATTTATAGAAAATATCTTCATATAGAAATAGTACTATTGCTTCTGCTGAACTATTTAAAATTGGTCTTACTTCTGTTCATTTAATACAATAGTCTATAGCAACTATTATATACTTATAATTATCTTTTGTTGATGTAAGTAATCCAATTAGATCTATTTTTATCTTTTCAAAAGATTCTTTACTTGTTATAAAATATAGTGCATTATTTCTTCTGGTTTTTCCTTTACATTAATATATATTACATACCTTTATATAGTTCTCAATATTAAAATACATCTTTAATTAATAATAATTTTGAGTAATTCTATAATAAGTTATTTTAATATTAAAATGTCTAATATATATTACTATATGATTATTAAATAATACTTCTTCTATTTCATTAACTTTAATTATTTTCAAGAACTATTCTGGTTCTTTCTTATTGCATCTGTATAAGATTTCTTTCTTTACTTTACTTTATTTTTGAACTTTTATTGATCTTTTTCTGATATTTCTTCTGATATAACTAGAGTATCTAAATAAGTAGTGAGTTATAAATATTCAAGTAATTTTATTATGTTCAAGTTGGATAATCAGATAAGAGTATATCAAGTAATTGTTAAGTAACTTTTGATGATATATTTTCTTATTTCTTTTGTATCTAAGTTAGTTCTAATTGAAAATATCTAGATAAAGAGTCTATATTAGAGTGAATTCAGCCTTTGTGATATTTAATTTTGAAGTTATAATTCTCTAGAATCAAAATTCAGCATGCAAGTTTTCTAGAAAATTTTAATTTGTTAAATAAATTCTTCAAAGCATTATGATTAGTTACTAGAGTGAAAGGAAATTAGAATGTAAGTATGGTCTGAATAGTTGTATTGCCCAAACTACTACTAAGTATTCTAATTCAGTTGCATAGTAATTCTTCTCAGTATTATTTGTTCTTTTACTAGTATAAGTAATTATATATTTATTGTCTTTTTCATCTTTTTGTGTCAAAACTACTCCTAAACCAAAGCTAGAAGTATCAGTATACAGTATAAAAGGTTTCTCAAAGTTTGAATAGATTAATATAGATATAATAATTAATCTATTTTTCAGTTCTTCAAATACTTCTTGATACTCAATAAACTATTCAAAAGATTAATCTTTTCTCATTAATTGATTTAAAGATGCTGTTATCTTTGCAAAGTTTCTTACAAAGTGTCTATAATATGAGGCTAAGCCAAGAAATTCTCTCAAAATAGTTAGATTTGTTGGTCTAGAAAATTATTCTATAGCTGAAATTTTGGCTGGATCAGATTTCAAATTATCTTTGCTGATAATATATTCTAGAAAGGTGAGTGTAATTTTGTCAAATTGATATTTACTTGACTGAAGTTTTAGATCACTTTCTCTAAGCTTGTTGAATACTTATTTCAGA
>CAJVPS010002826.1:0-11411 GCA_910591765.1 Ambispora leptoticha
TTGTTAGTAAAATTAAAAACTTTTATATGTAAGAAAAAATATGTATTTTACTAATTATAATTAGTAAAAAATTTAAGCATTGTATTATTTTTGATTACCACTATATATAGTATATAATATATAATATAAGATATTAAAGAATAATATTTATAATAATTATATCTGTTACTATTAAGTTATAATATTATTTTATTAATAGTTATAAATAAGATAAAATATAATATAAATAATTTCAATTTATAAATTTATTATTTTATTAGTTAAATAATATGATAAAATATAAAATAAAAATATATATTTATAAAAAAAATAAATATAAAATGTAAATAAATTATAAATAATTAATTAAATAAATTATATATAATTAAATAAAATTAATTATCTTAATTCATATCTTTAGAAAATAATTAATTATAATTTAATAATTATAAATATAATAAATAATAATATAAATATAATAAAAAAAGAATAAATTAAAATATAAAAAAAATATTAATTATAAATTTAATTAAAAAATATTAATAATTTAAATTAATAATTATAATATATATAATAATTATTTACATAATAATATATGAAATCTAATTAATTAAATATATAAATAATTATTTATATATCTAATATAAAATTAATTTTTAAGAAAAATAATTCAAAAGATAATCTATTATATAGATAATACAAAATAAAGATCTAATACTAAAAAAAATAATTTAATAAAAATTATTACAAATTTTTTTATAATTATATTTTTTTATAATTACTTATTTTAAGTTTTTTAATTTTAATTAATTATAATTAAAAAAATCTTTTTATAATTATATTTTTTTTAGTTATTTAATTTTATTTTCTTAAGTAAAATAATTATAAAGAGATTTAATTATATAATAAAAATTAAAAATTTAAAAATATATACTTAAGAATATAATAAATAACTTTATTTAAGATTACTTAAATACTTATTTTATTAAAATTTTTTATAATTTATATTTTTAAAATTAAAAATTTTTAATAATAAGAAAACTTAAATAAATTATTATAAATAAATTTGATTATTATTTTGCAAATTAATTTTAAGTAAATTTATTTACTAAATTATTAAGTATATATATTTAAAATTTTATATAATTTAAATAAATATTTATTAAATAATAAATAAAAAATATTAAAAAAGTATTTTAAATTTTTTATAATCAATTTTTTTAAAAAAAATTTAATCAAAAAATATCATGAAAAATTTTATTAAGATAAGCTATTAAATACTTTTAAATAAATTTTTTTACTAAATTATCAAGTATATATATTTAAAATTTTATATAAATTAAATAAATATTTATTGAATATAACTAAATTAAAATTTTTAATTTTTTCATATATTATAAAATATATAATTTATTAAGAAATAATTTTTATTTTTATATTAAAATAAAGTTTATTAACTATAGTTTAATTTATAATTTTTTAAATATTTTCTAAAAGAGTTATTCTAATTATAAAATTAATATAAAAATTTTTATTAATTAAAAATAAAATTTAAATAAAAAAATTTTTTATATTAACTTTATAATTAAAATAGTTCTTTTAGAAAAAATCTAAAAAATCTGAAAAAAATATATATTAAATTATAATTAATAAATTTTATTTGAAATAAAAATAAAAATTATTTCTTAATAAAATTATAAATTTTTATATAAAAAAAATTTTTAATTTTTATTATCTTTTATTAATAAATTTAACTTCTAATATATTACTTTTAATTATTATTATAATTCTAAATATTATTAATTATTTATATAAAATAAATTAAAAATTTATTTAAAATACAAATTTTTTTATTAAATTATTTATTTTATATAAAAATTATATAATTAAATAATTAATTTCAATAAATTCAAAATCTTGATAGAATAATTTTTATAATTATTAAATTAAAAGATTAATTTTATTAAGAAATAATTTTTATTTTTATATTAAAATAAATTTAATAAGTTTTAGTTTAATATAAAATAATTATTCTAGTTAAAAAATTATTATAAAAATTTTTTAAATTAAATTTTATATTTAATTCGAAAAATTTTGTAATAACTTTATAATTAAAATAATTCTTTCAGAAAAAAATTTAAAAATTTTGAAAATATATCTTTTATTATAACTTATAAACTATATTTTAATATTTAATAAAAATTATTTTTTAATAAAATTATAAAGTTAATATAAAAAGAAAATTTTAATTTTTATTAATAAAATTAATTTACTAATTTTTTATAATTATAAAAGATATTATATATAATATTTTAATATTTAATAATTTATTTTAATAAAAATAGTATTTTTGATTTATTTAAATTAGATAATTATTTTATTTAAATTATATATTTAAATATCTAAATATTTTTAGCTCATAAAATTCAAAAATATTATATTTTTTAATTATATTTATATAATAATTTAAATATTTTTATTTACAGAATTATTATATAAATATATAGTAATGATCAAAAATAATATATCAGAAGCTAAATTTATTAATAAAATATAATAAAAATTGAAATTTTCTCTTCATATTAAAATTTATAAATTTATTAAATAATTTTTATTTTATATCAAAATAAAGTTTATTAGTTATAGTTTAATATATATTTTTTTCAGATTTTTTCTAAAAGAGTTATTCTAATTGTAAAGTTAATACAAAAATTTTTACTAATTAAAAATGAAATTTAATTAATAAAATTTTTGCACTAACTTTAAATTAGAACAGCTCTTTCAGAAAAATCTAAAAAATCTGAAAAAAATATATATTAAACTATAACCGATAAACTTTATTTTGATATAAAAATAAAAATTATTTCTTAATAAATTTATAAATTTTAATATAGAGAGAAAATTTCAATATTCACTATGTTTTATTAATAAATTTAGTCCCTGATACATTATTTTGGCCACCACTTTATATTATAATAAACAGAATACTTTAGTTTAAATATAAAAATTAAAGAAATAACAAAATATTTAAGATTAAAAATTAAAAAATCTTTTATTATTATCATAAGAATATATTCAAATATATATTAATATAAAGTAATAAGATATAAGATATTAATTTATTTATAATATTAACTAAATTTATAAAATAATTATTAATTTTTCATTTAATAATATAATTTATTTATAAAATTTATACGGAAAGTTATAATAAAAATACCACAATACTTTTAAGAGATTGATGAATTATAATTATTTTAAAATAATTATAAAATTTCTTACTATCTAGACACTTGGAATAGTGTGATAGAATAGATGAAATAATATAGAAAAAGAACAACTAAATGCAAGAAAGCATTAGATAATTTAATTTCTTCTAAATGTGATTACAGTTTGGTTGTTACTAACGATAGCTTAGTATTTGTGTCCGATATGATATTGGATATATAACAAAATTTAACAAACTTAATTATGTGATTCATTTTCAGGATATTACAAAATTAAAATTGGTTTTATTTGAAATTAGCCTCAAAATTCTCGAAAGTCTTAATTAAGAAGACGTTAAGCATTAGTTCATTTGTTGGAAATTACAATGATTGTTACCTTTGCATAATAAACTAATCGACCATCAAGAACTTATAACCTTTTTCAGCATCACAAGATTTAAAGCTTTCAAGGAATAAATAATGTATTCATTTTATTTTAAAATAACTTTCGCAGAGCAATTGCAAATTAACAGATTTTGAACTTCAAAAATCTTTAATACGAATACATTTTCTTCAGTTAGTTATTAGGTGATAAACTAACACGCCTAAATAATCTTAGGGCATTAACGATCATAATACGAGAGATCCTCAAATACATATACATATATTAGACAAAAAATTTGAATCGGCATCTAAAATGATTGGTTAACAAAGATTTTATTGTTGTCCGAATATGGTGAAAAAAATTGAACCCATATTTTTTTGTTTTTGGACATAACAAGAAATAAGTTAGTATTTAGCCTTGAATACCTGTTCGACCAGAATTAGGACTACTTTACCATATTGCAAGATGTTTTCAAGCATCAAATTTTATGTATTAGTTTCGATGATGAATGAATATAACTGAACTAAAAAAATTAATTATAGTTCTGAAAAATGAGCAAAATACAACAGAGTATTTTTTGGATAAGCGAAATACTTAGCATATTTGGGATATCTGTGTTATCTGATACAATTACTATTTTACTTTATAATTTATGGTTTAAAATATATGAAATATTTATACTTTAGATTATGTTTTGGACGATATGGATATCTATGAAATACCCAATTTCACAAATTATAAAGCTTGAAAGAAAAATCAATATGGTAATATGAAACTAATATTAGATCGATCGTTAGTGATGTAAACTTTAGAAATAGAATGCAACAATTTCAGCAGTCAAAGATTTTGAAATTCAATATTTCTATTTCAAATTTTTTTACATCTTTCAAACTATGGAAATGCAATTTTCCGGAACCACATGATTGGCAAAAAATGAATATGCATTAGAAAGGGATAGAGTGATTGTATTTATAAATATATAATAATTAGTCATGAGAACAAACAGAGCGCGCGTTTAAAAAGGGTTTACATAGTGCATACATTTATGGGGTTGCATTTAGGGAGAATTGGCTATATTTCATTAAACTTACATTAATAGTAATTTCTTCCATTATATTTATCTACCGTATTCTTCCGGAAATAAACACCGTTTTTTGGACTCGAAATAGGATTTCTAGAATATATACCGGGATTCATCCGAGAATAAGCATTACTCAACACAGCAAATGAAGATGGTGATTATTCCTGAGCAGACTTCATACATGAGATGCGTGGCTCTTATTTATTCATTATTCTAGAGTGGTGCTTATTTCGGGAGAATACGGGTATTTCATTTAATACAGATGCGTATCAAGTAAGATTATGCTTTCTTGTTTCAGATTATGGCGCATATCTATTTATCATCTATTTACATGCATCAATATTAACAAGTAAATTTTTACGCGTGAAAAACATGCATGGATCAAAGACATTGGTTTACAAATATATGAGGAGAATCCCATATCTCATTAATATTACACCACATGTTTTTGGAAATGAATCCTAATATCTATATTGGTCTATTAACTCACAGGAAATACATATAACAGGTCCCAACCAAATAACGTTTGGTGTAAATAACATTTTCGTTTAATTCTAAATTAAGAGTACAAGATCTAGTCCTAGTATAGAAGTTGACTATAAGAAATTATTTTTATTATTAAAGAAGGTTTGTGAATATATAAAAAAAAGATTGTGTGACACAACATTTCATAGACAATTGTTACTTTGCTTAGTTTGCGAATTTCTATTGTATGCACAATACGCCGCCGTAACATGAATTTTATTTTCCATTAGGTTTAGTATTAAGGTTTTCGAAAACAAAACTGAGAAGGCTTTCTTAACATATGGCAAATAATCCGAAAAAATGGGGATAGATTATTATTGTACAAAAGTTGATTACATGTATTTGTTACAAATCATTAAGTTATTTTAAAAAATCTCCACATCAAACAAATTTTGGAATACAACAACCAAATTCTATTCAACCTCATTATAATTAAATAATAAAAGAAAAAATAAATTCCATTAAAGTTATACGTGTAATTACAACGCGTGCACGCCACACTAAATCTAGAGAAGGCCGCTATTATGCATGTATTTGTAGTGTGACACTAAATAACAAACACCGCCGTAGCGATAAGATTAAAGTTATGTAATTCTCTTCTATTTATGGCAAACAGGCGAACTTTGTCTTATTTGTGTTTTTAAGCTAGCAGAAAAAATCATTCCCAGATTATAACCAGTCAGTCATCTAGATTCAAATGCTCTTAATCAAACTTTATCAATTTCCATACCGATATACGGTATTTCCTCCTATTTACGCGCTTTTGCAAGTCAAAAAACTGCAGGATCTCTAATCTAAGCAATCATGCATCAATTTATTGTGCATATATGTATGTTATACTTTTTCGAATTTTGAAAAACCTCTTTTGTTTTGAAAATTTATTATACTTTTTTCCCCTATTTCCCTAAAAATGCCGTATCGGTAAATTCAAAAACATTTGTAAATGAAATAATGTGTTTGTTTAGGATATAGATCTAGCATCTTTTATATTAGAACACGATACGAAGATGCCTGTTACCAGATTCATGAATGTAGGTCATCGTTAAAGTGTTTTCCGCCATTGTTAATTTAAGTTTTTATTGTTAAACAAATAAATAAAATTGAGTTTATAAAAAGTTTTTTTATGCACAACAAATTTTTTACCATTACTTATTTAAATTTTTTGAGTAACATTTAATTGAAATTTTACAAAAAAAGAAATAGATTTTTAAGTATATGTGGAATAATAATATTTAAAGTTTGCATTTAAAATTGATAAAATTCTTGGCAAGTTACTACTAATCACGTGATCAGTCAAATAGTCAAATATAACACTTACATTGTAATCAAAATCATTTTCCACCCCCCCACCCTATCCAAACTTCAACAATCCGACGTCTTCCTTATCTCTTGTAACTTATATTTTTCATTCCTTTATTTTGTAGGTTTATATATTTGAATAATTATATAAATAATACATTAAAAGAGCAAATTTCTTTTTATCGTTAGTTTATTACAAAAATATAAATTTCTTTACTAATTTAATCCTTATTCTTAAAGTCACTATAACATAAAAACTCATGGGAAACTGCATTTTTAAACAGAATGTAAAAGCTGTTGTGATCTCAAATGCTGACGATTCATCATCCACTACCAATTTTTTGAATCAATTTTCATCGAAAAACAACTGTAATATTTCTCATGAGATAAACATGCTGACTAATCATCACTATGTTTTAAAAGAAACATGGGATAAGTAAGGAGGTTAATTTAAAGTGTAACCTAGCATTAGATTCATTTATTTTATTT
This sequence comes from Ambispora leptoticha, assembly GCA_910591765.1. Lineage (NCBI taxonomy): Eukaryota > Fungi > Glomeromycota > Glomeromycetes > Archaeosporales > Ambisporaceae > Ambispora > Ambispora leptoticha. The sequence continues at coordinate 6,965 of CAJVPS010002826.1, forward strand.
CATTTAATTCATTCATTTCATTTTAGTACAAATTATTCAGCGCCAGTAACTGAAATTTTGAGAAATAATGCTTTGGTTTTGGATATTGGGTAAATATTAAAATTTTCTAAGTCCATAATTTAGCGTTCATCGCATTGATCAGTCTATTCGTGTACATATTTTTAAAGATGCGGATCTGGCACCTGGGTTCTTGACATGGCTACTGAATATAGCACATCTACCTTTATCGGAATTGATAGTACATCATTTTTCCCAAAACAAATAAGACCAGTAAACACCAATTTTCACCAATTGAATGTGTTAGACGGTCTACCTTGGAACAAGAATCATTTTGATTTTGTTTATCAGAGAATGATGTTAACTTCGCTTACGGAAGAAGACTATCAAAATCAAATTCGTGAAATTGTCCGAATAACAAAACCTGGTGGATGGATCGAGGTAATAAGAGGTTTTCATTTTTTCGATCTTTTGTTTAATCACAAAATTAATGAGTTGCTGTCGATATTATGATCAGATCATGGAAAAGAATGTCGAATTGAATAATTCGGGGCCAACAACAACAATGATACTGAAAGGTGGTAGGTCAACATTTTTTTTGAGAAAATATATACAAATGTTGCTGAAAATTGAATGCTCATAATAATTTTCAATGTAAAATTTATTTTTTAGCATGTAAAGTTCTAGAGTCGGCATCATTCAACACAAAAATTGGCGCGCAAATTAAAAGATGGCTTCAAGAATGTGGACTAGTCAATTTGAGATTCCAAGAAAAAACAACTCCATTGGGAGCATGGGGAAATCATATTGGTGTGGCTGCGTTTGATGATATGTTGATATCCTTGAAAAAATTACAAAACTGCTTGTTACAAAATTTGAAAATTACCGAGAAAGAATTTGACGGGATAGTCGACACTATAAAATCTGAGGTAGAAGAAAATCGAACTTCAATTACTACATTTAGATGCTTTGCACAAAAACCAATACAATAAGCAGCAATAATAGCTATTATTTGTTATATGTGTTCGAAGATATATAACGATAACCACCTAGAAAGAATTAATATGCATCTAAGTTAAGTTAATTAAGTCAAAAAAAATGTATATGTACTTTCATATGTCATAGTTTATTTAATTTGTATAATAACAAGAAATAGCGAAAAATCTATTGCTATAAATTTTAAAATTTAATTGTCTTGATCTTCTTGTGTCTTATATTCCATAGCATACAAATCCTATAAAAACTAATTTAAAAAATTGAAATAATATTTTTATAATTATTCAGATCAAATTGAATGGAAATATATTAATATTTTTCTATTTAAATAATAATATTTTTATTTAATTTGAATAAAATATTCAAAGTTTTATTTAATTTATTTAAATTAATATCAAATTTAATTCAGAAATTTTATTATAATTCTGATATTTTCTGAAACTTAAAAATCAAGATCTGATAAAAATTAGATTTTTTATAAATTATTAAATTAAAATATAATAAAAAATAAGTATTGCTTTTAAAAAATATTTATTTTTAAATATAATTAAATTTTTTTAATTATTATACTTGAAAAATAAATTAAATAATTATAAAAAGATATTATTATAAAGAAATAAATAGTAACTTTTATAATTATGAAATTAAAGATCAATTTTATTAATAAAAAATAATAAAAATTGAAATTTTCACTCTATATAATTTTATTAAGAAATAATTTTTATTTGAAAAAGTTATTCTATTTTCAAAGTTATTACAAAATTTTTTTCTAATTAAAAATAAAATTTAATTAGAAAAAAATTTTGCAATAACTTACAATTAGAATAATTTTTTAGAAAAATCTAAAAAATTTGAAAAACTATAACTTATAATCTTATTTTTATATGAAAAATAATTATAAAAAGATATAATTATAAAAAAAATCTAATTATATATAGTGACTATCAAAAGTAATACAATACTTAAATTTTTTACTAATTATAATTAGTAAAAAATTTAAGTATTATATTACTTTTGATGATTACTATAAATTATTAATATATATTAAAAAAAATATTTATTATTTTATAATCTTTTAAATTTTAATATTTCTTTTAATTTTTTATTTTATATATTATAATAATTATAAATAATGCAATACTTTTATTTTTTACTAAAAAATTATATTAATTATAATTATATTATATAATAAGAATTAAAAATAAAGTATTAAAAATCAAATTTATTAATAAATATAATAAATTTTCAAATTTTTTTTATATTAAATTTATAATTTTATTAATAAATAATTTTTATTTTTATAATAAAATAAATTTATAATTTATAAATAATACAAAGATAATCCTATTATAATAAATCTCATTTAACCAAAGTACTAATTATAACTAAAGATAGCTCTAGGATTAATTATAATAAATCTATCTTATTAAACTGAATTTACTAATAAAATCTCAGATAAACTGAATATTTAAAATTTTTTACTAATAATACTGATCATTTTGATATAATAAAGTTATCTTTATATATATTTTTAAATTTTTTCTAAAAGAATTATTTTAATTTATTATTGAAATAATTAAGTTTTATTAAATTTAATTTTTTTAAGCTTAATTAATTAGTAAAAATCTAATTTATTTTTTTAACTAATATCTTTTTAAACTAATTATTAAATAGTTATAAAATTTTTTCTGATTAAATTTTATTTTTAATTAAAAAATAATTTAATAATTAAAATAATTCTTTTAGAAATTTTAAAAAAATAATATTAAATTATAAATTATTTAATATAAAAATAAAAATATAGTTAAATATTATAAAATAAAATTTTTAGACTAAAAAATTTATTTTATAAAGAAATTATATTATAATAATAAATTATATTATAATTCTTAAAATAAAAAATTAACTTATTTTAGATTAATTTTATTTTATAATAATAAATATTAATAATTATATTTTATTATTATGATATTATAAATTCAAATTTATAAATTTATAACTAATTATAATTTAATAGTACTTATTTATTATAATAATTAAAAAGTTTATTTTTAATAATAACTTTATTTTATAAAGAGAAATTATATATTAATAAAATTATAAATTTTAATATAAAGAAAAAATTTAATTTTTATTATATTTTATTAATAAATTTAATTTTTAATATATAACTTTTAATTATTATTATAATAATTTTGATTGAATTATCTCTTTTAAATCTTTTTAGTTTAGATCTTTATTTTGTATTATTTATATAACAGATTAGCTTTGTATTATATTTTAAGAAGAATAATTTTACTCTGAATATATAGATGATTATTATGTATTTAATACATTTAGATTTAGCATATTATTACTCAGATAATCACTATGTGTATTATAATTATTAATTTAGATTATTAATATTTTAATTAATATTTTTTTATATTATTATTTATCATATTATTAATTATTAGATTATGATTAGTTGTCTCCTAAAGATACAAATTAAGTTAATTAATTCTATTTAATTCATATATATTTTATTTATAGATTATTATTAATTTATTTATATCTTGTATTTATTTTTTTATTATAAATATGATCTGTCTGTTCTGTAAAATAACTTCAGATCTGAATATTTTTAAATAATAAAAATAATTATAAGTTATAAAATTAAAACTGTTCATATCATATTTTATTTTGTTTACAACTATTAATAAAATAATCTTATAATTATTATATATTTTAAAATAATATTAATTATTTATAATTTATTTAATATATTTAATAATTAAATTATTTTATATAAAATATATAAATTATATTAAATATATTTTTATTTTTAATATAATATTTAAATTATTTTATTTTGATAATAATAAAAATAAAATTTAATATTTCTTGATTTTTTAATTTTTATTTATTATATTTTTAATATTCTATTTTTTATAAATTTTTTATTATTATTAATAAATAAATAATTTTATATATTAAATAATATTAATAATATAATTCAGTTTAATATTTTACTTTAAATAAATTTTTTTTATTATAATTATTATAAATAAATTCAGAAAATTTTTCTAGAATAATATTACTAAATATAATCAAATTTTTTTATAATTATTATACTTGAAAAAGAAAATTAAATAATTAAAGAAAAATATAATTATAAAAAAACTTTTTTAATTAGTAATTAAGAAATTTAAAAAAAATAATTATAAAAAAAGATAATATAATTATAAAAGATTTGACTATATATTATTAAAAATTCAAAAATAATAAAAATAAAAAAAATTAATTAGCTAAAAATTATTTTATAATTTAAAAATATTTATTGATATTTCAAAAATATTTATTTTAAAAATTAATATTAAAAAATTATTAAATAATAATGTTACCATAGTAGCATAAAAATCCCTAATTCCTTAATCTTTTCGTGGTTATGCAAAATCACATTTTCTTATAACTT
>CAJVPS010002827.1:0-11410 GCA_910591765.1 Ambispora leptoticha
TAGAATAATTATTATTCTCTTAATCTTTATAAATAATTTAGTCTTCACCCTCAAAACTTATTATAAACTATATTTATGATAAAACCTATCTTTCAGAGTATAGTTTGTAATATTTGATGCCCTCTCTGTGAATCTCATCTGTTTAGAGATTCTAGTTAACTTATTTATATTATTTTTATTTATTATTTATTTTAATTATTTTAAGGATTAGTTATTCTTGAGATATCTTGTTACCTAAATAATTTATCAGTTTATGAGTATATATTACTCTTTTATTAGACTTCTAATTGATTTATATCTTAGTAAATATAACAGAGAAGACTCTTGAAAATTCTTATCTCATATTGAGCCATACAATTATTGCCCATACTATTTTCCTACAAACAAAAATTCAGATAGGAGATTTGTAAATTTTCTTATCTGAATCCAGAATTATTATATAATCTTACATAACAAATTATCACAGAAACTTTTTGATAACATTATATAACAAAATCTTATATTTAATCAACTTCAAAAAGAAATTATCAAGTTACTTAACATCTTCATATTTGGAATTAAAATCACAATTGAATAACAGATCTATCTAGTTAATAGTATTCTTCTTGTTCTTCAAGAAATAGATAATTTTGAAATCCTCTCAATCAATTAGCTAACAGAATTAGAATATGAAAGTAATAGTTCAGAAGATTCAGAAGAATCAATAGTTATAATTAAATAAATTTAATCTCAAAAGTTCCTATTAAAGAAAGAAATAACTATGTTAGATAGAATAGATAGTCTCATCCAAGTTTTAGAAGAATTAACTTGATCTATGAAGATTTAGAGAATAGAAAAAATTCTTATTTCAATTAATAAATTTAAGAGTAATGATCAGAATCCAATTGAGTAATTACATGACTTTGAAGTAGTCACAAAAGCTAATGGAATTATCAATAACAGAAAAATCAAGATAGTAAGAAAATACTTAGAAAAATCAGCTACTATCTAATTTGATTAATAATCTATGAGTAATATCCTTAGATTAAATAAATAGATAAATTAAAATTATGATGAACATATTTTCTCTTTCTAATTTATTCTTAAATTCCATTTGTCTCATAAGATGCAATAATGGCAAAATAAATTGGAATTCTTGAAACAAATTAAAACAGTAGAAGAATATGTAAACTGATTCATAGAATTAGGAAGTAAAGTAAATCCAGAACAAGCTTATCCAGAAGAATACAAGATTTGAATTTTCAAGAAATATCTCAAATCTGAAATTTGAAAATGGATTAATTTAAATACTGAAAATATCATGGAAAGTATTATTAAAATTGCTAAAAATGTGGAAGAAGCTAATTCAGACCTACTCAAACAAACCTATCATCAAACTCAAGTTTAATCAACTGCTGAATAGAGTATCCTAGCTAAGATCTTGCAAAATCTGATCAGTAGAATAAATTATATAGAATATGGCAAAAGGTATAATAATAATAATAATAATTAGTAATGAAATCAGTCAAATAACAAATCCCCTATTATCTATTACAATTGTAAAGAAAAAGAACATATTAGTAGAGTTTATCCAAACAACTTTCAATCAGTAAATCAGCCACCTAATAATCAGAATGCCTCTTGAAATTGAAATAATCAAAATCAAAATAATAATAGTAATAATAATAATTAACAGAATCAGAACACCCAAAATAATAATTAGCAATCTAACAATTCACAAAATCTGAATACTACTTCTCTTCTCATCCAAATTCAGAATTTAATAGCTACTTTATAAGCATCTGATAATAGTTCATCTAGTAATTCATCTATCTAATCTAGTTCTTCATGATTAGCAACTTATGATTATCTAGCTGGAGAAAGAAAATATCAAAGAGTTATTAAAGAAGAAGAAGAAAATGGAAAAGAAAATGAAGTTACTCAATCTTTATCTGAAGTACCTGAAGAAGATAAGACCAACTTGAAGAAGAAGAAATAAAAGAAAGGAAGAGCACATCTTCCAGTTCTAGTTAAGAAAACAGAAATTTATTATATACTTAAAGATTTGGCATCTCAGAAAGCCAATATTACTATTGTTTAACTTATCAAAATATCATCTAAATAAAAAATTCAAATATCAAAAGGAATGAGAAAGGAATCACAAAAGAAACTCAAAAGAAAAATAATGTTCATTCAGATAATTAAAATAATCTTAGTCTGATGTGAAGCCAAAGTTAGAAAGACTTCTGTAAACTTAATTATGAATACTGGAGCATTAGGATATGTTATCAATCATAAATTTCTCAAATAACTAGAAATAAAGATTCAAAGAAAATTCAATATCTTCATGTCCAATATTAATAGATATTCCAAGTAATTATTAGGAGTCATTGATAACTTTCCTATCATCTTTGATAGAATCATAATTCTAGCAGAAGTAGATATTACTGAAGCTTGAACCTATAGTCTTATAGTAGATATAAACTAGTTAAATAAGATCAATACTAAAATTAATCTAAAGAAAAATATAATAACTTTTGATTAAAATGAAAAAGAAGGAAGTGTGTCAATCAAATTCATTTATGAATAACAAAATATTATATCTGAAGATAGTGATAATGATATAGAAACATGCTCTAGTAAAACTTCTGATGATAAGTTCAAAATTAAAGATCAAAATCTAGAAGATTATAATTTTTTATGATGAATATCTAATAGATCCTGAATTCAGATTCATACTTTATTCAGATAATTCAATGATATAGACTTTGAAAAAGTTTAATACATGATTATAAACTCAATTCCTAAAGTTAGAAATGTTAAAATTTTTAAAGAAGTGATATAAGTTAAAGATATCACTCTTATCTAGGAAGAATATTCAAAATTAAAAAGAAGATTCCAGCAGACTTACTATCAAAGTTCTTAATAGACTTTTGACTAGAGAGATCCTGCAACTAAATGTTAATGTTATTATAAATTACCAATACCCAAATATGAATATTTTCAATATTTTGATAATTTAGTTATCTGGGTTAATATTAAAATGAATACTCTAAATAATCTATCAATAATTTTATTCTAAAATTAAACTAAAAACTAATGATTAAAAATAAAATATACCCAAGAATCAGAAAAGATATCTATCTCTGAAGAAAGATTCTTTTCAAGAAGTAAAGCTCTATGAAAATTAAAATTAGAAGAAAGAATAATTAAATATTTATATTATAAATACTTTATGAATAGTGAAACTATTTCAGAAGTAAGAGATAGAAATGAATCTGGAAAGCAATACTATTCTGATTGCTTTACTCAATAATAACTTAACTTATCTGCTTATAATTACTATAGACTTCAAGATGAAACTAGATACTTTCTTAAAGTAATCTAGAGATATAATGATATCAAATATTTTTGTGACTATACTAAATAATATGTATACATATTTAATTATGATGATTAATAAAAAAATAATGATACTATCAGAAAATTAAGAAGTGATAGTAATTTATTAAATATTTATCAATAATATAACAAAATTAGAAAAACAATACTTGTTTGATATATTACTTAATATAATAAAGAAGAAGAGATACAATATATTATTTATAATAGATCCAAAGAAGCATTAGTCCAAGAAATTTTTCTGACTATCTATCAATAACTATCTTCTTTTCAAAGAAAACAACTAGCTTAACTGAAATATATCAATGTAAAGCTCTGTAATAAATATTTGATTTCTTGTGATTTAGATATTTATGAAGATTATGTATGATCTGAGCAGATTAAAAAACTATTAGAAGAAAAATATCTAGAATCAGAAAAGAAAGAAAAAGCTAAAGATAATAACTATAATTCAATTGAAGCAATTCTAAATGAATATTATATAGCATCTGGAAATTATGAAGATAAAGTAGAAGAAGAACAACAACTCAAAGAACAATTAGTAAATTTAATAATCAAAATTTATAATGATAAAGATAAAGAAAAAATATCTGAATGCGCTTATGAATATGATATAGACTTTAATCTTAAATATTCTGAAAAAGAAGTAATCCTGATTCAATCTCACTAAACAATTATAAATAATCTTTATTTGATAATTAAAGTTCCTATAGAAACTGTTTGTTAATTAATATTTTGATCATTACTAATCAAGAAAGAAATTGAAGTTAAAGAAGAAACTATTGATACTGAATATACTAGAAATATTGGAGTCCTTTTGTATAATAATTTTAATAAACCTTATGAAGTCCAATCTAATAAATAAATTGCTCAAGTAATCTTTCTACAACTTGTTCTAATTGAAGAAATGATATTTATAGATACTAGAGAAGAATTAGGAGAATCATTTCATAGAACTCAAGAATTTAGATCAACTAGAAAAAATGAAATGAAAGCATACTTCCTAAACAAAGAAGAAATCATAAAAGTAGTTAAACAACAAGAATTAATACTTGAATAATAAAATGTCTTATATAATCTGTTACAAGTATACAAAGATATTTTTGTATCAGACTTAAATGAACTCAGATAAACTAACTCTACCTGATCAAGAGTTTATTCATAATGAAATCTAATAAATATTAGATATAGATATCATCCAAAAATTCAATAGCCTCTAGGCCTCACTTATTGTAATAGCAGCAAAGAAAAATAGTAAGAAATGATTTTGTGTTGATTACAGAAAACTCAATACTCTCACAAAGAAAGATATTTATCCCTTATTATGAATTGATGAAATGATAGATAATCTTGGAGATGCAAAATGATTTTCATTCATGAAACTTACATCTGATTACTGGCAGATTGAAATGGAACTATTCAGTATTGAAAAGACAGTATTTATTTCAAGAGAAGAATTATATGAATTCAAAGTTATACATTTTGGACTTTATAATTTACCAGCAACTTTTCAATGAGCTATGGATAGTATACTTGAAGACTATAACTGGAAATTTGTCATGGTCTATATTAATGATATAAATATATATTCAAAAACTTGGAAAAAGCATCTAGAACTTCTACAAAAAGTTTTTCAACAAATTAGAGAAGCAGAATTGAAACTCAACTTGAAAAAGTGTAATTTTACTTGAGATAACTTACCTTTTCTAGAATATATTATTACTCAAGATGAAATTTTATCAGATTCTTCAACTATTTAATGAATTTAAGAGTTTTCTACTCCAACAAACATCAAGAAGCTTAGAATATTCTTAGGACTAGCTGGATACTATAGAAAGTTTGTTAAAGGATTCTCACAAATAGTAGTATAATTAGAAAAGAAATCTTTTTAAAAAGATTATTATTATTATAATAATAAGCTTTTTAATTATATTTTTCAAATAATTCAATTCAAAACTATTTATTTCAAGCTGGAATAGCAGATATTTTTATATATTTTTTAAATATATAAATTATTATAGTATTACTAACTAATACTTTAATATATAAAATATAATTAAAGTAATATAGTATAAATAATTTAAAATATATTATATTAAAGTATATTAAAAGATATTAAAAAATATTAAAAAATATTAGAGTATGTAAAAGAATATTAAAAGATATAGAAAGATATAAAAGAATATAGAAAGATATTGAAAGATATAGAAAGATATTGAAAGATATAGAAAGATATAAAAGAATATAAGAGAATATTAAAAGATAAGAAAAGATATTTATGATTCAAGTATAATTATTTTATCAAAAATTAAAAATAATCTTCTATTATACTATTCTACTATATATATAAATATCATATTATAAAAATATAAATTCCAAATATAAAATAAAATATAGTATTTAAAAATAAACATGATAATAAATATAATAATATATAATATATATAAAAAAATAGAGATATTTATAAAATAAGTAAAAATTATATAAATATATGCTTTCACATAGCTAAAGAAAGATTAAAAAATTAAGAAATTTTATGTTATTACAATAATAATATTATAATACTTTAATTATATCTTGTATATTAGATAATATTAGTTAGTAATACTATAATAATTTATATATTTAAAAAATATATAAAAAGATCTGCTATCTCAACTTAAAATAAATAATTTTGAATTAAATTGTTTGAAAAATATAATTAAAAAGCTTATTATTATAATAATAATAATCTTATATTATAATAATTTATATATTTAAAAAATATATAAAAAGATCTGCTATCTTAACTTAAAATAAATAATTTTGAATTGAATTATTTGAAAAATATAATTAAAAACTTATTATTATTATAATAATAATCTTTTTATAAAATTTCTTTTCTAATTATATTAGTATTCTTTCTTTTATTTGGTTTTATTTCTTTAATTAAATAAAGTTAATTTTGAATTTTTGAATTATAATATTATATTGATTTTTGATTTTTGATATTGTTTTGAGAGTAAAAAATCTCTACTATAAATAAGCTATACTTTTATTTTATTTGTTTTTGAAGAATAGAAGATTTTTATTATAAATAAGCCATACTCTATTTTTATTTAGTTATTTAATTTATATATTTTAGTTTTATTTTTCTTTAGTTATAGTCTTCTTTGATTAATAGTTTTACTATTTAATTATTCTAAATTTTGAATTATATTAATTATTAGTAACTTTACTAAGCTAATCTTTATAATTTCTTTAATTTACTTCTTTTTTTTATTACTTATTTTATTCTTTTTAAAATAATATCTGTAAATATTAATATAAATCTTAGAAATCTTTGTCATTATTAAAAGTTATAATTTAATTTCTTTTTAAGATAATATCTGTAAATATTAATATAAATCTTAGAAATCTTTGTCATTATTAAAAGTTATAATTTAATTTCTCTCTCTTTATCTTTAATTATTTTAGTCTCTTTCAATCTTATATTATTAAGATAAATTCAAGTAAAAATTTACTTATCAATTCACTATAATAATATAAAAAAAGCTAATATTTTAAATGATGAAATACTTGAATAATTAAAAGCTTTTTGTATTAAATTGGCTAATTATTTCTTGAACTCATCCATTTTTTTAAAAAAAAGTCTATAGATGAGTCTAAATGATTATTTAAATTCTGAAATAAGATTAATTTTATAATCAATTATTCTTTTAGATAGTAGTTAATTTAATAAGATTTCTGGAAATATATTTTTATATTTTTTCTTAATTTCTAATACTTTGAATAATAGTTATTTTTCTTTAATATCTTCTTTATCTTTAGTATTATTGAGATGTATAGTAAAGAGTTTTATATCTACTAATAGATTAATAATTTATTATCTTGAAATATAAATTGAATTATAACTAAAGCCTAACTTTATTTTATTATCAGCTTATATTTTAATTATTTTTGATTTATAAGTAAAGATAATAGTATTATTTTTCTAGTTAATAATTAGATTGATATGAAATAATCAGGATTTATCTAGAATAAGATTATATTTTTGCAATTTCAAAATATTTACATTCATCTTATATATTCTATATATATATCTAACTTTAACTTATTAATCTTTATCATGATAATGACAATAATTTTCTTGTCATCTGTGAGTTTAATTATAACTGATATTATCTTTTGTGATTTTACTTTATTCTATTATATAAACTTCTTATCAATAAAGTTTTTTAATATATCACTATCTAGTAATACTTATACTAATTTATTATTTACTTGATCATTAAATTTTAATAGTTTTTCTTTATTATCTTCAAAATAAGTAAACTCAACTCTTTTATATAACTGTAAAAATTCTTCTTATTTATTTTTAATATTTACAATCTTTATAATCTTTATCTTTGATTTAGAATAATAATTTTTAATAAAATAACCTAATTTATCACAGTTATAACAGATACTTTTAGCTTGTTATTTTTCTGATTATTATTATTCTTTTTATTATTATAATAACTCTCTATTTGATCTAATTTTATAAATATAGGACTATTATTCTGATAACTTCTGTGTTAGTTCTGTGAGCAATAACTATTATTATTATATTTACTTAATAGATCTAGAGATTTATCTTGTTTATATATTATTATATCATGATAAATAGCTAACTTTTAAGCTTTTTCTAGAATTTTTAATATCTGATAACTAACTTTTATCTTTATAATAGATTTTAAATCTTCTATGAAATAAATAACTTGATCTAGATTACTTATATCTGTGACTTGACCAACTATATTTCTGAATTTTATATTATAGTCTTGTATAAATCCAGTTTAATGAACAAGACAAAGTTGTTTGTATAAATATTATTAATAATATAATAACTAAAAGACTTTCTTAATACTATAATAAAAGCTTGTCAATTTTCAAAAATTGAAATATTATTATCTGTTTTTATTTTATTAAGATATTAATATAAAGTTATATCTGTCAAGAAGATGATAACATACTATATTTGAGTTTTCTTATCTGTAATTTCTTGAATCTGGAATATTATTTTAACTTATATAATTCAGATAAATATATTCTCATTTAACTTTTCTAAGTATATTGAAATTTTTACTAAGAGACAGATATAGATTTAAAACTAGAAGAACTATCTTCTTTAATTGTCTTGATAAGTTTAGTCATGCTCTGTATAAATTGAGCAAATTATTCTGAATTTATTTTAATAAAATTATTTACTAAAACTAAAATATATATAAGTATATATATAGTATATAGTATATAATATGTAAAATATTAGAGAGTGATTTTTGTAATAATCATATTTACTACTATCAAGTTATAAGATTATTTTGTTAATAATTATAAATAAGATAAAATATAATATGAATAATTTTAATTTTATAACTTATAATTATTTTAATTATTTAAAGATATTCAGATCTGAAGGTAAAAATATAAAACAGACAGATTATATTTATAAAAAAAGAAATAAATACAAAAAGCAAATAAATTAATAATAAATTTTTAATTAAAATATATATATATTGAACATAATTAATTAACTTAATTTGCATTTTCAGAAGATAATTAATTATAATTCAATAAGTAATTATAAATAATAATATAAATAGTAATTAAAAAAAATAAGTAAAAATATAAAGAATTATTAAAAGAAATATTTACTTAAAAATATTAATAATCTAAATTAATAATATAAATATATATAATAATAATTATCTACATGATAATATACTAATTCTAATATATTAAATATATAATAATTATCTATATATCCAGAATAAAATTAATTTTCAAAAAAAGTAATATAAAGCTAATCTGTAATACAGATAGTACAAAATGAAGTTCTAAAACTAAAAGAAAGATAATTTAATCAAAATTATTATACTATTATTAAATTAATTATTATGACAAAATTATAAAATTATAAAATTTATAAATAAATTTTTTAAATTAAAAATTTTAAATTAATTAAATATTTAATTTAAATAATTATTTATATTTAGTTTAAATTAGTTTGATTTATAAAATTTATTATTAATATATTAATAAATAATAAAAAGTTTAAATTTAAAAAATTTTATTAAAGTACTTTTATAATTATAAAAATAATTATATAATATTAATTTATATTAATATTTTACTAATATAAATTTTTTATTAAATTAAACAAAATTTATTTTACAGATAAGTTTAAATTAATAAAATTAATTATATATTAGCTTTTTATTAAGTAAATATTAGTATTTTAATATTAAATTAGTTAATTAATATAATTTAATTTCTTTTTTTTACTAATTTAAATATTATAATCTGATATATAATTTAATTTATATAATAAATTAATAAATATATTAATATTTTTATAATTTATAAATATTTTTTAAATTATTTATAAAATAATATATAATAATAAAATATATAAATATTATAAAAATAATTTAAATATTTTTAGAATTATAATTTTTATAAACTTTAATAACTTATATTAAATATTTTTTTAATATAAAAAAATAAATAAATTATATAAAATTATTAATAAATAACTAATAATAATTTTTAATAATATAATTATTATATATAAATTTAATATAATAATATAATTAACTTATTTTATTAATATTATTTTTATATTTTTATTATTTATTATATTTATTTAAGATTCTTAATTTTAAGTTTCTTTTTTTAATATAATATAATTTTTTTCTTTATATTTTAATAAGAATTATATAATGTAAAATATTTATACTTAATAATTATATAATTATATATAAATTGCAAAATATTTTAAATCTATCTTATTTTAGTAATAAGCAGAAGAGTAAAATAAAAGAGTTACTTAATATTTAACTTTAATATCAAGATTATTCCTATTTATACTATTAATAATTCTTCTTAATATCTTAAAATAATTTTTTTAAAATAAATAGAATATATTATAATAATTCTAATTTTTATAAATTCAGTCTTTAAAAAATTAATTAAAATAAACATATTAAGAGAATATAGTATTTGAAATATACTTTTGATAAAATATTTTTAAATATTTTTAATATAAATTTATCTTCTATTTTTCTAATTCTCTTAAATAAATATTCTTATTGAACATGTTATTAAGTATTATTTTAAATATAATTAATACAAAAAATATTATAATAATATATAATTAAAGATCTAGAAGTATTATTAAAGAATAAAAGAATTAGAAAAATAATTTCCAGATTTCAAAATATAAAAAAGTGATTTAACTTTTTTAATAAAAATAATAATGATTATATTATAGTGTTGTTAGCAATTTTATTAGTAACTTCATATAATTTAATATTATACTATATGCCTGAAAATTATTACAGATTAAAGATAATAAATTACTTGGAATGAAAATTAATAAATTATTCCATCTCTAAAGAAAATAAATAATGATTATATTATAGTATTGTTAGCAATTTTATTAGTAACTTCATATAATTTAATATTATACTATATGCCTGAAAATTATACAGATTAAAGATAATAAATTACTTGGAATGAAAATTAATAAATTATTCCATCTCTAAAGAAAATAAATATAATTTGAATTTATAATTATTAGAGATTTAACTTCAGACTTGCTATATTTATCTAAAGATTATATAAAAGAATGTAATAAAGCTAAAGATCTGGTAATAATTCCAGAATATTGCTCTAGTTGAATAGTAAATATTATGATTCCAGTTTTATGTATGATAGCAGTTAAATACTAAGCTAATATATTTATATTATATTGTTTTCTATAGTTAACAGTTCTTCAAAAAGAATTAAAATATTAGTATATACTTCATAACCATATTGAAAAGCACAATATTTTGAATTATTCTAAGGAAAGATCAGAAATTATGTGATTAAGATAGAGAAAGTAATCTCAAAAATATAGTCATATGATAATTTGATTTATATAAGTGACAGGTATAATAGATCTTCATGATAACTTTCATCAATTTCAAATAAGCAAAGTGAAGATCATCAGATAAAATTTATT
>CAJVPS010002828.1:0-11408 GCA_910591765.1 Ambispora leptoticha
GTGAACTATTATTAATTTTGAGACTAATTATTTATTGATAATTCTAGAATATTACAAAAATATTACAAGAATATTACAAAAATATTGTTAAATCATGATTGAATCCATAACTAATATACTAATTATATTATTCAGAATTACATATCTTTTAAAGATCGATTAATTAATTAAATTTTCTAAGTTTGAAAAATTATGAAATTAAAAAAATTTATGTTACTATAGTAATATTATTCTTTTCAAATTCTACTTATTCTTGAATAAATTAAGTGAAACATTATGTTAGAAATAATTTATAATTAGTATAATAAAGAAAATATTATATATAAAGAGTCAAAAAGTAATCAAGAAGAATAATTAAGTTTGATAGAAAGAATTAGTTACTAAGTTAAAAGTAGTTAATTAGTATATTTTTTTAATAAATACATATATTTTATCTTATATTTTATTTTATTTTCTTCTTGCTTTATTAAGAAAGTATTTTGATTAGAAGTAAAACTCATATATATTATCTTATTAAAAAGATAATCATATTTTAGTTAAAAGTAAAACTTACATATATTATCTTATTGAGAAGATAATCATATTTTATTAGAAGTAAAACATATATAAACTATCTTATTAAGAAAATAATTGTACTTTATCAGAAGTAAATCTTACATATATTATCTTATTAAGAAGATAATCAGTCATATAATTTATTGAAGCTATAAAAAGTAAATAATTATTATGGATATAGTTACTATTATTATTTTAAAATAATTATATATATATAATCTTAAAATGGTAATAATATCAAAATTTATTAGATTTTTTAAAATTATGAAAATATCTTCTATTATCTATAAATTATAACTACTAATAAATATGAAATTATATTTAGTATTTTATAAATATAATAGATATTAATTATTATTAGTCATTATTATCTCAGATAATAAAGAAAAGTATAAAATAAAAATATTTTTGACAAGAAAATTTATTATTATAAATTTTAATATTTTATTAAATAACTTAGTTATTCTCTTTATAATATAACTTGAAAATTTTTAAAAACCTAAAAAATATTATAAAAAGATAAAAATTTTTGAAAAATTATATTATTATAATATAAACTTTTAGTAGAATATTAATTATATATTATTGATCACTTCATATCACAATATAATTAGATGAATAATTATTTATATCTTATTGGATATTAGCTTTAGAAAATATTATTTGTAGATATTTTTAGAAGATTTTATAAATATAATGATTATGACAAAATTATTATAGCAAAGTTAGCAAAACTATTATAGCAAAATTAATAATATTATTATAATAAAATCAATATTATGATACTAGCTAAAGTAATATTTAGATTATAATAAACTGATATAAGTATCATAATAAAAGTATTATTTATATAATCTCTAAAATATATAAAAGTAATATATTTTAGCTAGTAAATTTAGATAGTCAGTTAGGTAGTTAGTTAGTAAATAATTAGTTTAAATAATTTAATTAGTTTAGTTTGAGTTCTATGAGTTTAATTCTCAATTTATATTTAAATAAATTCTAGTTTTAAGAGAATTCTAAGGAATTTTTCTTGTAGAATAAATCTTAATTAAGATCTATTATTTCATCTTATTAATAAACTAAATATTATATCTGTCTTGAAATTATATTTTGAAATTAAACTATATTTTAGTTAGTCACAATAAAAATACTATCATTATCTATTTTTAAATAATAATATTATTCTTATTAATAAATTTTTTAAAAGACTCTTTCAATATCACTATAAGTATGTAATTATTTTTATCATGTACTTTTATAATATTAGAATTAATACTCACCCTTATATTAAACTTGCATAAAAAAGATAATAACTTTTTGATATCTTCTCTATGAAAAAAAATTTCAAGAGATTATCAAATTCAACTTAGATCTAGATAAAGTGAATTAAATTAAAATTAGTAAAGAATCAAAAGCAACTGAAAAAATAATTTTGCAATATATCAAAGTGGATTCAACTAGAAAAACCAAAGTAGAAAGAGAAGGACTCTTTGGTTAACTTGTTACTAAATTACATCTTGAAGATTATACTGATTCTGATTATCAAGTTATCTGAAAAAATTCTATCATTTTTATTAAGAAATAATATATAATAAAACTCAAACCAAGACAAGACTTTGTAATTTTAATTGAAAAAGAAATTGATTTATTAACAGAATAAATATAAATATATCTCTATAAATTGCAATAAGAGATATTTGAGTTTAAAGATAAAAAAAGTAAATATCTAATAGAATAAAAATAAAGAAAATAACAAGATGTATCTATAAAAATACCTAATTCAAGCCAGTTAAAATCAAATAAAGAACTACTAGATATCTTATAATAGTTTGAAAAGTATAATTCAGATACTCTTAGACAAATATTAATATAATTACCATTTAATAAATATTTAGAAACACGATTAATTACTTAAGATATATCTGTCATCTTAATACTTATCTCCTTAATATCACTTGAAAAAGAAGAAATAAGTAGAAATAAGAAGAATGAAACATTATCTTTATCAACTATTAATAATAAGTTTGAAGATTTGATACATAAAATTAGAATACTTATTATAATTTTAGGAAAATTAAAGAAAGCTAACTATATTAAAATTATAGAATTCTATGAGGATACTCAAGATTCAATTGATTAGCTTCAAGATTTTAAAAATACTTGTATTACTAATAATATTAGTAATAAAAGAAAAATTCAAATAGTAAGAACTTATCTGAAAAATTTAACTATCATATAATTTGCTAATAAGTTACATGATCTAGAATAGCCAAAAATTTAAAGTTATAATAAGAAAGCTAATTAAAATACAAAAGAAGCTTTATTCATATATCAATTTGAAAAGTACTTTAAAAATTATGACTGACTTTATGAATAACAATAATAATTAAAATAAAAAAAATAATTATCTAGTAAAAGTATAGAATAATATACTATAGCTATCAGAGAATTAATTAGAAGAGTAGATCTGACTAATACCTATCCAGATTACTTATATATATTTTACTTTATAGATAGGTTCAGATCAGAAATTAAATTCTTTATAAATTTAACTCATTCTGCAATATTAGAAAAAATAATTAATATAGTAATTATCTATGATTCTAATTTTTAATAATATAATAATATATCAAATAATTTATCTTTCTTGTTAATATTATCTATAAATACTAGAATTAATAAATTAGCAGAATAAATTGAAAGTATCACTTTAAAATTAGAAAAGTTAGCAATTACTAACCAGTTTAATAATTACTCTAATAATAAAAATAATTCTATTAAATGTAATAATTGTAAAAAATTTAGACATATTGCAAGTGAATGCAGAAGTAGAAGAAATAATAATTATAATAATAATAATTTTAATAATAATAATAATAATTTTAATAATAATTTCAATAGTAATAATAATAGCTCAAGAAATTCTATTACCTATTATAACTGTGAAGATGCTGATTATATTGCTAATAGGTATGCTAGTTTAAGAAAAAATAAAAATAATCAGAAAAATAATAATCATAATAATAATAATAATAGAAGAAATAATAATAATAATAATAATAATAAACAGAATACTTGCTTGAATACTGAAGAGCATTTAATTCTTAAATACATCTTTGAAAGATAAAAGTGCATTTATAACTAAAAAGTCTTCAATCAATAATGATTAGTTCAAGAAATTATTAATAGAAAATAAAAAAAAAATCAATAAAATTAACAAGTATCTGTAAATATTATGCATATAAATAGACTTATTAATAATTAATCTTGTAAAATAATAATTGATAGTGATACTATAAGTAATATAGTTACTTAATAATTCTTGAAAAAGATAAATTAGAAAATTTAAAGATTTAGTATAATAAATTTAATTAGTATAATAGTTAAAAAGAAAAAGTACTTAAAGAAGTAATTAACTTATCAGTTACTTTAGAAACTGAATTAATCAAGATAAAAATATTAGTAATTATAAATAATAACTATAATCTTATACTAAAAAATAATTGGACTTATACTTATAAAGCAGTTATAAGCTGAATCAAAAATCTATTATAATTTGAAAATCAAAAAAAACAGATTAAAATACCTATTATATATTTAGAAAAATACTATAAAATTGAAAAAGAAAATAATTTATATAATATTGATAAAGAAATAGAACTTAAAGTCTTTAATAATAATGACAAAGAGAAAATATCAAAATATACTTATAAAACAGATACTGACTTTGATCTAAGATATCTAAAATTTAAAGAACTTATAAGAAATTGTAATAATAGATTCATATATTATAATTAAAGTATCAAAAGAAATATTTTGTCAATTTACTTCTAGATCTTCTTTAGTTTGTAAAGAAATAGAAGTAAAAGTTAATATTATAAATACTAGATATACTGAAAATATCAAAGTATTAATTTATAATAATTCTAGTCAACTATATACTATACAACCTAATGAAAAGATAGCACAAGCAATATTCTTATCACTAGTAAAAATTTTAAAAATTCAATTAATATCAACTTATGAAAAACTTGAAAATTCAGAAAGAGGTTAACAAGATTTTGGCTTAACTGGTAGATTTAAAGAAAAGAAATTTTTAATAGAAAAAGAAAGTAAAAATGAATATAAAGAGAATATTAATATTAATTAATCACTTTTAAATATTCAAGAAAATTTAGATAAATAAATAAAAGTACTAGACTTATAAGTAAAAAAATATTATACTTAACTGGATAAAAAAAATTCTTTCACTTTATATTTAAAGAATTAAAAAGAAATAAAGTTATTAATCTAAATAAATATTCTTATATTAATAATCACTTGTTAATTGAATATTATAAATATAATAAAGATAACTGATATTATGAACAAATAAAACTAATATCAGAACTGCTCTATTAAGTTATCAAAAAAAAAAGTTCTGATGAGAATAATCTAATATCAAAATAAAAATAATAATTAAAAGAATTACTAGATGAGTATCAAGATCTTTTTGATAAGAAATCTGGAAAACTACACTTATTTAACATAAAATTAATACAAAAACTAAAGAACTAATAGCTTTAAAATTATATTATAGATATTTATTTATTGAAAAGAAATTTATAGAAGAAGAAATTGAGAGAATATTTTAATAGAATATCATCTTACTATTAGACAGTCCATGATTTATATCTATAGTAATAGTTAAGAAAAAGAATGATAAATATAGATTTTATATAGACTATCATAAATTGAATAAAGTTATAAAAAGAGATCAATTTCCTTTATTAAGAATTAATAACTTACTTGATATATTTGGCAAAGTAAAATACTTCTTAATACTTGATTTAATATTGACAAGTAAAAATAAAATCAAAAGATAAAAAAAAATAATCTTTATTATTACTAATAATCTATATGAATTTAATATCATATCTTTTGAATTAAATAATATACCAGTTACTTTTTAACATCTTATGAACAAAATATTCAAGTCATATATTAAAAAATTTATAGTTATTTATCTTAATGATACTAATATCTTTTCAGATACTTTTAAAAAGTATCTTATATATCTAAAACAAGTATTTAATAAGCTTAAAGAAAATAATCTAAAACTTTAACCAAGTAAATATTAATTTAATAAAACTATACTCATCTTTTTAGAATATATTATTAGCAAAAATGATTTGAAACCTGATTCAGCTAAAATATTAGCTATAAAATAGTTTTTTAAACTAACAAATCTAATTATTTTGAAAGAATTTCTTGACTTAGCCTCATATTATAGATGTTTATAAGAAATTTTATAAAGATAATAGTATTCTTGAATCAACTAATGAAAAAAAATTAATCTTTTAAATGATCTATTGAATATTAAGAAGTATTTAAAGAACTGAAAAATAGATTAATTATTGTACTTATATTAATTTATCCAAATTTTGAGAAATCTTTTATACTATATATTGATATTTCTAGTTTTGAATTAGAATATAATCTTTTTAGTTATATTATATAATATATTAAAAAAAGATATATAATGATATTAATTGAAATAGAATTCATATAGAAAACTAATTCAAAACAGATAAGATTATTATGTTTAAAACTTATTTTTTATTATATTATTATTATTATTGTTATTAAAATACAGAACAGAAATAACATCTTTAAATAATAATTTAATATTATATAGAATTAATAATAAAATAAATAAATTAATAATAGATAATACTTATATGGTAATATTTCTAGAAAATGCTTATTAATAAATAAATAAAGAAATAAATAATTATAAATAAATTTAATAATATGCTAACTAAATTAGTAGAATAAGAGAAAAGAGAAATTCTATTAAGAAAACTATCTATAGCTAAAATAGCTCAAGTATATCATATAACTTTATGAAATGATTTTTATGATGCAATATCATATATGATACAGTATGTGATATAGTAATAATCTGTAAGAAAAAATTAAATTTGTTATATCATCTCTTTCTTAAGAATCAATGTTCTTATTGATACTTTGATTTAAAAGATTTCACAAGTTTCATAGTATTACAAAGATTTTCCAAAGATTCCTAGGTAGAGTTATGAAGAGGATAATCTAGTCATTTAATTAAATATTATGATTTATTATAAATAATTTTTTTATCTAAAATAGCTTCAACTTCAAATTCTTCTTTATTAGTTCTAGATATGATAATTAGTTGTGATGGTATTGAATAAATAAATTCTTCATTATTATTAAGATTATATAATTTTAATAATAAAATATGAAAGATAGGATAAAGTTTTATATGTGAAGGTAAATTCAGTTTATATATGACAAATAAAATTGATTCAAGAATAGTAAAAGAACTAATATATTTAGATATAAGCTTTTTACTAGAATATTATTTATCTATAAAATTAATAATATTATAAGTTAAAAATAAGACTTGATCTCTAATTTTAAATTCTTGATAATGATAATATTAATTAGTATATTTAGATTGATGATTCTGTACTTCTATTAATAAATCTTTAGTATTTTTTATCATGTTATTTTAATATTGAATAAATTTATTAACAGTGGTAATTTTATTATCTAAGATAAGTATTGCAAATATATTAGATATTAATCATAATTTAACTCAAAAGATGTATAATCAGAAAAAGTTTGAATAGAATTATTATATGTGAATTTAGTGATAGTAAGATATTCATTCCAGCAATCTTAATTATAAGTAGAATAGATTCTTAATATTTCTTCTAAAGTATGATTCATTCTTTCAATTTATCTATCAGTTTGTGAATAAAATATAATTGATATAGTCAATTTAATTCTAATTTATTCAAATAGTAATTTTCAAAAATGATTAGTAAATTTGATAGCATGATTTGAAATTATAATATGAGATAATCTATGTAATTTGAAAATATTATTGAAAAAAAGTTTAGTAACTTCAGATACAGTAACAATAGTATATGTAGGAATGAAATAAGTATATTTAGTAAGATGATCTATAATAACTAAAATTATATTATGTCTTTGATGAGTTGTAGATAATTGCATAATAAAATCCAAAGTAATTTATTTCTAGCACTATTCAGGTATTTTCAAGAATTATAGAAGATCTGTAAATGATTAATTATTACTTTTATTTCTTTGATATTCTTCATAATTAAGGATATATTTATAAATATTCTTAAATATTTTTAACTAATAATAGTATCATTATAATTGCCTATAAGTTTTATTAATTTCTAAATGATCAGAGATAGAGATATCATAATATTCTTCCAAGATTTATATTCTCAAAGCTTTATTCTTGAATATAGCAAGTCAATCTATATTCTTTAAATAAATTTTATTATTCTTTAGCTCAAAATGATATGTTCTTAATTATTATTTTGGTGTAGCTAATTCAAAATTATGCAAGATTATCTAAATTTTCTTAAAATAATTATCATTTTCATATTCTTATTATAATTTTTTATTATTAATTAGTTATATAGAGATTGTAATAAGATTATTTACTTATAATAGATGAGATAAAATATTAATAATGATATTTTTCTTTCTTAGTTTATATTTAATAATGAAATTATTAGCTTATAAAGTTTTTAGTTAGTAAGCTTGATATTTAGAAAGATTATATTGTGTTTTGATATACTCAAGAGATATATGATCAGTTATAATAGTAAAGTATTAATCTTCTAAATATAATTTCCAAAGATAAATAGCATATATAATAGCAAGAAGTTTCTTTTCATATATAGAATAGTTTTGCTTAGCAGTGATAATTTAAATAATTCATAGATAACAGGTTGATCTTCTTTTTCATGATTTTAACTAAAAATAACTCCTATAGCAAACTTAAATATATCAGTTATTATTATAAAGAATAGTTTAGAATCTGGCAAAATTAAAACAGATATAGTGATTAAATACTATTTTAAGTTGTCAAATACTTATTATTCAGAATTATTTCAAATATATTCATGATCTTTATGAAGTAAGACTATAAATGATAAAGTGATTGCAGAAAATCTCTTGACAAATTTTCTATAGTAACTAGCAAGATCTAAGAATAACTGAAGCTCAGAGATATTTATTGGTTAAGACCAGTCATGAATAGCAGTAATTTTATATTAATCTATTAAGATTTCTTGATCCAAAATAAAATGATTTAAGTATTTAATATATTATTTAATGAATTTATATTTCTTCAATTTGATATAAAATTTATGTTCACAAAGTTTAAAAAAAATAATGTAAAGATAATTAAGATATTTTTCTTTAGTATTACTAAATACAAGAATATTATCAAGATAAATAATAATGAATTTATCCAAATAGTTATAAAAAATATTATTCATAAGAGTTATAAAAGTTGTAAATACGTTAATAAGACTAAAAGAAAGTATAAGAAATTTATAGTAATTATATCTTGTTCTAAATGCAGTTTTATAAATATCTTTTTTCTTAATTTTGATTTGATAATATCCAGAATAAAAATCTAATTTAAAAAAGTATTGTATTCTAACTAAGTGATCTATTAATTCATCAACATAAGATAAAGAATAATAATTTTTAATTATAATTTTGTTTAAGATATGATAATTTATATAAAGTCAAAGAGTTTCTTTCTTTTTATATATAAATAAGATAAGTATTTTAAATAGTGAAAGACTTGGATAAATAAAATTTTTACTAAGTAAGTCAGATAATTATTTCTTCAGTTCATCTATTTTAATATAAGATAAGTGATATATAGGGTAAGATAATAATTTAGAGCCAGATATTAAATCAATAGCATGATTTATAACATATTTTGGTGATAACTTATTAGAAAGTGAAGTAGAAAATACATCAGCAAATTCTTTAATTAATTGAGTAGCTTTATAAGAAGTTAATACTTCTTGATGTATTTTTTTTATTATAGTACAGATAGCAAATAATTCAGTATCAGATAGAATTTCAGTAAATTATTATTGAGAGATATAAAGTGAGTTGCAACTAGATGCAAGTTTATCTTTACTAATATTAATCTTAATTACTTTGTTACCATAGTTAAATATTATGGAATTACTATATCAATTAATGATAAGATTGATATAATAAAGTCATGATTTGTCAAGTATAAGATCATAGTATTAAATATTGAGAACTTGTATGCTAATATCTGATATATGATAAGTATCTAACTTTAATTTCTTGATTATTATAGAGGAATTAACTTTCTTTTTATAATCATCAGCAAATTCTACAATAATTAGATTTATATTATGTATTTGTAGCTGATTTTTCTAAATATATGTTTCATCAATAAAATTTTGTGATACTTTATTATCAAGCAAAATCCAAGCAAACTTTTTATTCACATAGTCATTAAATTTCAGAAGTTTCTCATAATTATCCTCAAGATAAGCAAATTCAATATTATTATTTTATGTGATGATTATATTATTACTATTATCTTTAATATTATTAACTTTAGCTTTTTCTTTTGAATGATAATTCTTGACAAAATGATCTGGTTTGTCACAGTTATAATAATTATAGTTATTATTATTTCTACTACAATTATTATTATTATTATTACTATTATTAATATATTGATAAGAATCTTTAGCACAATCTAGTTTTATAGGTATAGAACTAGTATTATTATGTATATTATTAGAAGAAAAGTTCTGATTTCTTTTATATTTTTGATTATAATTATGATTATCACTTTTAAGAGAATGATTAATATCAAATATAGCTATATAATAATGAATTACAAGTTTTCAGATATCATTAAAAGTTTTTAATACTTGATATATTACTTTTATTTTAGTTGTAGGTTTAATCATTAATAAAATATGTAACTTAATCTAATTCTCTTATTCTTTTAATTTGTTCTATAATATTCCTGAATTTAATATCATATTCTTATATAGTACTAATTTGATGAAGTTAATGAAATTAATAATAAAGATGTTATTAATAATTAGATGATTAAAATACTTTATAAACTTCAGTAAGCAAAAATTTCCAATTTTCAAAAACAGAATTTTCTTTAGTAATATATACTTTATTCAAATATTAATGAAAGATAATATCTTCAAGATCAGTTTCAGCATATAGAATGTAAATTTATTTATCTATAATTTCTTATATGCATAATACTCCAGTTACTTATAATATTCAAATATTAATATTCTCATGAGATTCTTCTTTATATATTAGGATCTTGAGAGAAATTCTTGATATAGAAGGATTATAATTTGATTGATTATTACTATCAGTATCATGATTATTACTAAAAGTAATAGTAAGTTATTATTATTATTGGATGAGGCTAGTAAGACCAATAAGAAATTATTAGAATTATTTACTTAAGAAATCAAAACCAGATATTATGAATATATATATATGTATATATGAATGTATATATTAAGTATAAGTGAAAAAGTATATAAAAAGAAGGAGTTATTAGTAGATGTGTATATATGTATGTGTGTATATAATATTAATCTTTGCCACTACTACCAAAATTATAATCTTTCTAGTTATGTTATATAATATATCAGAAAAATTCATACAGAAAATTCAAGATATATAGTGATATTAATTGAAATAAAATTCATACAGAAAACTAATTCAAGACAGACAAGATTATTATATTTAAAACTTATTCTTTATTATATTATTATCATTATTATTATTAAAATACAGAATAGAAATAGCATCTTTAAATAATAATTTAATGTTACATAGAATTAATAATAAAATAAATAAATTAATAATAAATAGTATTTATATGATAGTATCTTTAGAAGATGCTTATTAATAAATAAATAAAGAAATAAATAATTATAAATAAAATATATAAA
>CAJVPS010002829.1:0-11406 GCA_910591765.1 Ambispora leptoticha
TCATAATGTTGGTTTTATTATGATAGTATTGTTAGTTTTGCTGTGATAGTTTTGCTAACTTTGCTATGATAATTTTGTCATGATCATCATGTTTGCAAAACCTTTTAAAAATATCTACAAATAATATTCTCTAAAGCTAATATTCAATAAGATATAAAGAATTATTCATCCAATTATATTGTGATATGAGATGACCAATAAGATATAATTAACTAATTCTACTAAAAGTTCATATCACAACAATATTAATAATTATATTAATTTAGAATATTATTTAAATTCTAATTTTTTCTTTGATAATTTAGCTCTAATAGTATTTAAAGTATCATATATCTTAAATAATATTAATCAAATTATTTAATAATATATTATATTCTCTAAAATAATTTTTAAATTAATTTAATTCTTTTGAAATATTTATAAAAAAATTTATATATATTATATTTATATCTTTGTTTAAATTATATAAACTTGAAGAACTTCTTAAAAAAAATAATTTTGAATTTATATCTTAGATTTTGAATTTATTCTTCTGATTCTTGTAATTATTTTTTTATATTATTAATATAAAATATCTTATCTTAAATTTACTTTTTAGCTTAATATAAGTTTTTTTTAAGAAATAATATTTTTAATTTAATATTATCTTTTTTTTAAAATATTCTTAAGTTATTTTAGTTCTTTATTAAGAAATTAGATTTCTTTCTTATATTTGATATATTTATATTTTAAATTCTTTATATATTTTCTATTAGATTTATTAATTAAAACTTTATTAATTAACTTATTTCTCAAAACTTAATTTACTTATTTTAGTTTCAATTCTTAATTAGATACTAATTTATAAAATATTTTATTAAAATATAATTAATAAAATATTATAATTATTTTTTATGATATATTATATTAACTTATTTTTTAACTTTATTAAAATATAATATATTATTAGAATAGAATATATTAAAAATAAATAAACTGAGTAAATCTATTATTAAAATTAATTCTAATAATAAATTAATTTTAGTTTGCAAGTTATTATTCTATTGATTTATAAATTATTATTTTAATATTTAAAAATTATATAAAGATTTCAAAAAGAAAAAATATTAATTTCTATTTAAAAAAGTTCAAGAGTGACTTTATAAATTAGAATAAATGATAAAAATATACTCTATTATTAAAAAATACTTTATGAATTATTATAAGAAAATTTATATTTAAATTATATATATATATATATATAATTTTTTATTTCTTACTCATAATCATTATAAAAATAAAAAATAAATAATAATATTAAATATAATAGATATGAATAGCTAGTTTAAAGCTTTAATTTTATTTACATAAAAAAATCTAGTGAGATCATTAAAGTATTTATAATAATTCTAATAACTCTCTTATCTATTCTTAATTACTATAATATGATAATAAAATAAAATTCAAAAAATTAATAAGTTAGCTAATAAAAATATATAATATTATAATTTAAGTAATTAATATATATTCATATTAGAAACTTATTTTTATTAAAAGATTTAATATATTATTAAAAGTATAACTTTAAATTCTAAATTAATAAGAAAATAAATTAAATATTTATCAAAAGTAATAGATTATTTAAATAATTCAATATATATTATTTAAATATCTGAATCTTTGAAGTAGAAATTAGCATTAATAAAAATTATTAAATTAGAAAAGATTAAATTTTAACTATTCATAAAATATAAATATTATATTAAAAAAAATAAGAAAAATAAGTTAAAGAAAAGTAATAATCTTTATTATATACTTATTAATGTAAAATAAGAAAAAAATATAAAAAATTAAAAATATATAATTAATCTAATATTTTTATTTTCTATTCATAAAATTTATAAAATTATAATAATAAAAAATAAATTAGTTTTATATTATTTTGAGAATAATAATAATAAATATACTTTAAAGTAAGAATTTATATATAAAGAATTAATATTAATTAATATAAAAAAACTTTAGTATTTATATCAGAGTATATTAAAAGAAAATACTTATTTCAGATCTATTTATTTATATTATTAATAAAATAATTAAAGCTATTATATATACTGAGAAGTATAATAGAAAATATTTTAATAAAACTAATCAAATAAATAATTTTGATATATATTTTTAATTTTATAAAAATAAAAAGTATTAGTAAGAATATTTATAATTATAAAATTTAAATAGTATTCTCTATATCATCATACTACTGAAAAAAATATAAAATATATTTTTAAAAATCTGTTAGATAAGAAATTTTTATTTTGTAAATCATTATTTTTAGATGAAATATAATTAAATAGATATAATAAAATAATAAAAAACTAAAAATTGTATTTAAATTTCAAAGTATTTAATATTTTAATATTATTTCAAAATATTTTATCTTAATAACAAGACTGATCTAGATTTATAAAGATTATATAACTAAAAAAAATAAAATATATTCAAGAAATAAGATACAAATCTTATTAAAATTAGTTATAATATAAATTTATTTTTTTTATATCAAGTATATATTAGAAGAAAGAAATTATTTAATATATAATAAATAAAAATTTATGATATATATTTTTTAATATATTTAATATATCTTAATTAATATAAAAATAAAAAAGCTTAAACTAGTTAAGAGATTTATATATATTATCAATAAATATAAATAGTCTAAGAAATATAATTCAAAAAATTTAATTTCTCAATAATTTTTCATATACTTAATTTCTGATTAAATTAATTCTGAAAAAATTATAAAAGTTATTAATCTTTTGCTTAGAAATAAATTTTATTAGATATTTAATTAAAAAAAGAAAAAAGCAAAAATATTAAATATAATAATATCATATTTATTAGATATTATCTTAAGAAATTCAATATATAATTTTAAATTAGTATTTTAAATAATTATAAATAGTTCAGAATAAAAATAATATCATAACTTAATCATAATTCTCTAATTAGCTATTGTAATTAATTATAATTCTTTAATTAACTATTATAAGTTATAATTAATTAAAATAATATCTTTAATTTAAAACTATATTATGAAGATATTATATTTTAGATTATAAAATCTAATAAAATTTTAAAATTAAATTTATTTTTTTTAAAAAGAATTATAATGATTATATTTAAAAATTTATATTATTATTATTTTAAACTTATATATATATAAGTAATTTAAAATAGTAATAATAATTGTATTCATAATAATTATTTACTTTTTAATTTTAAAAGATTATAATAACTAATTATCTTCTTAATAAGATAATTTATATAAGTTTTACTTTTAATAAAATTACTTTTTTAATAAAATAAGAAGAAAATAAGATAAGATATATAATAAATATACATATTTATTATAAGAAAATACTAGTTAACTACTCTTAACTTAGTAATTAACTATTTCTATTAAACTTAATTATTCTTCTTAATTATTTTTTAATTCTTTATATATAATATTTTCTTATTATACTAATTTTTAATATAATATTTTATCTAATTTACTCAAAAATAAGTAAAATTTTAAAAGAATTATTATAAAAAATATTTTTAAATTAAATATAAAGTAATTAGAAATTAAAATTAGTAAAATATTAAAGAAATTATAATTAAAAAAGAAAAAATTAATAATAGTTAATTAGAAAATTATTAATTTAATAAAATTATAAATTAAATATGATATATATAATTAAATTAATAAATAAATAGAATTAAATATAGGTGATAAGATAAATTAAAAATAGAATTATAAATAAATTAAATTAATTATTATTAATTTCTTGTATATTCAATTTAAAAATAATTAATAATTATACTATATATTATATTATTTTATTGTATTATTTAAATAGCTAATTAATTATAGGATTCTTGACTTTAAGAGATTTACTTCATAAATTTTTAATTATTATTAATTATAATAACTGATTCAAGATTATTAAACTTAATATATAACTTTAAGTAATTATTATTATAAAAATTTTTCAAGACTTTTTTATTTAGATTTCTAAGTTTATAAGTATTTTTATTATAAGTTTTATGAATATAAAATAATTCTCTTCATTTTTTATCAAATTTATCATGATATATTATTAAATTTTTATTTATTTTATTAATACTTTTTATTTTATTTGAAAAGTTATTAATTTTTATTTCTTGTCATACTATTTTTTTTATCTAAATTATTCTTCTTGAATATTATTAAGAGCTAATTTTCATATAGTCTCAAGTAAAGATATTATTTTAATTAATTATAATTTATAATAATCAATTAAAGAATTATGATCAAGTTTTAATATTATCTTTAGTTTTGAGTTTATTAATTAATTTACAAATTTTTTTGATAAGAGCTTCTTCAAAAGTGAGATTATTAAAGTCTTTTAATTTAATATTTAATGATATAATTACTTGTTGATTATATATTAGTTAAAAAGATTCAAATAAAATTATATTTTATTTTATTATTTTATAAGCAAATAAAACTAAAGATAGATAATAGTTTCAATCTTTCTTATAGAGTTAAATATATTTTGATAGTGAAGTATATAAAGTTTAATTTAGTTTTTTTATTAATCTATTTATTTAAGAATGATAAAAAATAGATAATTAATATGTAATCTAATATTTTTCTAATAATTTTTTAATTATTTTATTAATAAATATGATTTTTTTGTCACTTAATATTTCTTTTAAAAATTCATATCTTATCACTATATCTTTATAAAAAAATAAAATGATTAAAATTACAGAAGCATTTATATATAATAGATTTTGCTTTAGCTTATTTGATTAAATAATTAATAATAACTATAATATAGTAATTTTTTTATTAATTACTGAAAGAGATCCTATTAGATTAATTCTAATCTTTTCATTTATTTAAATTGATAATATTTTATTATTCTTATATGATTATTCTTTTTGTTAATATTTATCACAAGCTTTAATATATATATTTATATCTCTATATATTTGAGATCAATAATAATTTCTCATTATTTAATTATAGATAATTTTAATTTTAAAGTATTTAGATATAATATCTGAGTGATTATTATAAAGAACTAACTTGACTTTTATTGATTTAATAATTAAAAGTAAATGATTAATATCCAATTTATTTTTTTTATATATTTTTTTGATTTTATCAATAGCTATTTTCATTTTTTCTTTAAGAGTTTATCTAATATTATTAATATATTTAAATAATTATATAATTTTATATAGTTATTCAAATTCATATTTTATTATTTTCTTTTTTAAGTAAAAATAATATTTGAAAAAGTAAATCAATATTTAAATAAATTCTATCAGATTTATAAAGTTATATTCACAAAAAGTTATTATCTAACATATTAATCTTTCAGAAAGATTTGACTTGTTAATTAATCACTTCAATATTAAGTGATTAGTAATTAAAGTAAATAAAATATCAAACAATAAATACAATCTGAATAGTTTAATTACTTAAATTACTTCTAGATATTCTAACTCTATTATGCTATATTTACTTTCTTCTTTACTAATTCTTTTACTAACATATATAATAATATGTTTTTTTTCATTGTTATATTATACTAATACAGCTCTTAATTCTAATCCAGAAATATTAGTAAAGAAAATAAATAATTTTGTAAAGTCTAAATAAATAATGATTAATAATGATATTAAATACTTTTTAAGCAATTCAAAAACTTTTTGTTATTTTTCTGTTCATCTAAATTCTTTATTTTTCTTAAACAACTTGTGAAGTGAAGCTGTTATCTTGATAAAATTTTTTATAAATCTTTTGTAATAAGAGATAAGTTTTATAAATTCTCTTAAAAAAATAATATTAACTAGAACTAAAAACTCTTATATCTTTTTATCTTTGCTAGATCTGAATGAATATTATCTTTTCTAATGATATATCCTAGAAAAGACAACTGATTTTTATCAAAAGCATATTTATCAGATTAAAGCTTTAGATTTGCTTGGTAAAGCTTGTCCAATACTTTTTATAAATGGATCAAATATTCTTTCAAAGTTTCTGAATATATAATAACATCATCTAGATATATAACTATGAATTTTTCAATATATTCTTTAAATATTTTATTCATTAATCTTTAGAATATGGCTGGAATGTTGGTAAGTCCAAATGATATTATATTGAAATGAAATAAACCTTCATTAATAATGAATGTTATCTTTTCTCTGTCCCTTGAATGCATCTCTACTTGCCAAAATCCACTTGCAAGTTTCATAGTAATGAAGTATTTGACATTCTTGAATGAATCCAGAAGTTCATCAATTCATGATAATGGATATCAATCTTTTTGGTAACTTTGTTCAACTTTCTATAATCTACACATAACCAAAATTTTCCATTTTTTCTTTCTCACAATTACTATAGGAACGGACCATGAACTTTCAGAAGGAGATATTATTTTATTATCAAGCATCTTCTGGATCTCTTCTTTTCGGGAAGACGATTATTTCGACTATCTCTAAGGAATCGTGACATCTGCCAGGCATTGGCATTTTTTGCTTTACGGTCCTGGAGAGTTCTCTCAAGCAAGTGAGATTCCCTATAGCATCGAATTCAACAAGAAAGCCTTGGAAAAAAATTCGGAGGAATATCACGCTTTACGTAAGAATGTAAAAAAGGTATTAGGTGTTATCGTTGGTTTGTTAAAGGATAGGGCGTGTGTTGAAAAATCGCCGGCTACAAAAAGGGCTAGGGTCGAGGGATACCGCGCAAAAAAATGATGTAATAGTTAGAGTCTGTACCCAGCTTTGTAATTTATTTTTTCATTAATAAAGAAATGAATTTTTTCACGCGTTACGCATATCTCTGACCCGGAAATGTCAATCGTGACAAGCGTGTCACACTCCTTCAATAAAAAATAATAAGGATTTTCGATTCTATTTTTCCATGTGATTTGCGTAACTTTGCTGTGACAAGCTTGTCACACTTCTTCCAATAAAAATAAATCAAATGCATCATACATTACTGTGTTGCTAAAACTTGTTGTTGAATACGATATAAGTCAATAACGAAATTATTTGCGGTGATTGCGGGAGGGACTACTACAGTATAGCCAATAACATTTGGAGTTTCTGCAACAATTGGTGGGTCCCAGAAAACATTTGATACTGGGATATTGACTTGGTAGGCAGGAATGTTCGGACCTGCGCAACCCGTAGGGTTATTACTATTAAATTGGAGAGTGCCGAAATCCCACTATAATATTGCGAAGAATAGACTTTAATCCTTGAACATTAAATTACAAATACTGAAAGTAGATTAATCTTACTTCTTCAGATACTCCTATTAGTCCTGCTACTGGTGTGCTCCCTGGTGGTGCTGGTATTTGACGCGTCCATAGCCTGGCCTAATTTAGAAAAAACTCGGAACAAAACTATATAATAACGAAACGGGGTAGCTAGACATACATACCGTCATTGACCGATGAACTTGTCTATTTACAGCTCTTGTTTAATGCCAAATACACAACGCACATATTGTTGGTGCATCCAATTCGTGCATTTTGCATTCCAGAGAGTGGTGCTTTGGGTTGTGGCTACCTCACAGAATATTCTCCCATGGGGGTTCCCTATGTGAACACATTATATTAAAAAAATAATTTAAAATAAAGATAATAGTACAAATTCAATGGACTTTCATGTCACTGGGGGGAGGCCCAGAGTGCTGAATAGTAGGTTTCGGAATATATGCCACATATAGATTGTAACGTCTGATGCTATTTTTTCCCGATAGTAGTTGGATCATGATGAACTATAGGAGAAACGCGGATTATTATTATAAGTCAAAGCTCTAGCAGATTAAATGGAAATCTCTTACATGGTTGACCAAGAACCATTATCGGAGCCCCGTATATTACACCTCCGTTGGGAACTTTAAAATAGTCTCCAAGCAGTGAGACAACAGCTTCGTGTTCTGTGTTTATCAATGACGTAAACGTTTCCGTCGTCCCAATGAAATTTGTATCCACTTGATTAATTGTGATCAAGAAAAGTGTTATAATCTTTCACTGAGACATTTGACCCAATCTGAAAGGGCAAACTGCGAACCATACAAGTCAACATTGAGCAAATCTTAGAAAACCTATGTGGGGCACACTTACTTTTCTTCCTCTAAGGAAAATTTTGGTAACCTGGGATAGCTGTGGGTTGTTTTATTAACTTTATGTCCAATTTTCTCTGCATTCTCTACGACTGATTGCCAAGCATCCATTTTGGAAGAGTAGAAAGTCGAGTACACAATACTGTATATATTGATAAAATCTTTTTAGTGATACAAGCCGACTGGTTTTTTTTGGCTAAGCCCTTAAGCCGCCAATATGAGCCGCCGTGTGGATTTTAAGGCTCAGCCATTTTATTAATTTCCAAATTAGGGGGAGCGTTAAAGCAAGGCAAGCCATTTAGCCGGTTTAGCCACAACATGCCACGTTTGATCGGCAGCACATGATTTGAAAAAAAAATACCACTATTCACATAATGATAATAAAAAAAAAATCACTCTTATAAGTAAAAAAAATTCTTGCTAAATGAAATTTGCCTTTCTCCATAATGTCATTTCTTTCTGTTCTTCCCTCTAACATTATTTTCATTTTTTTATACTTCTTGAAACAATATAATTTATGAGTTTCTTAAGCATTCTCAAAAATATTAATTATATCTAATGTATTGCAATCAGATGTGGGTATCCTGACCTGTCAAAATGATACTTTCTAACTTAATTTATAATTTTTATGTTTTCTAACCAGAATTATATAGTTATTCTTTGGCTCTTGCTATTCCATGTTGAACTTTCATAAGTATTTTTTTAACATCGATAAAGCATTTGAACTTTCTTTCAAAGAATTTGATAAGAAATAGGCATTTATCAATAATATATAGACTAGATTTAATAGAAATAAATTATCAAATGGAAGTGAATGGAAAATGTACATATGCAGGCTCTCAAAATTCCAATAATTGAGTAGACGCAAAGTTAATGTCCTCCCTGATAAACTTTGAATAACTTGGAAGTATTCTTTAATCAAGTATGAGACTAGAATTAAAATTACTTGATTTGTGAACAAGATTCAAATCAAAAATTATAAAGATTCTCCTGCTTACTCTCATTCAATTGAAGAAAGTAACATATGAAAATGATCAAGATTTATTAAAGATGTGATAGCTAATAAAGCTATAAAGGAGTATAAGCCTCCCATAATCACTAATATAATCTGAAAATAACTTTTTGAATCACATAAAAACTCTGGTATAGAATATCTTAGAACTTGAAAAGTTGCAAATATTAAATTGAAACTCATAGATCTGATAATCTCATATTTTATCAGAGATATCAATCTAAATACTGATATTTAGGATGCGTATAAGTTTTTAATTCAAAAAAAAATTGTATTAAGTTCTTTTTTATTCAAATATTATATCAAGAGCTATATTTTACAAGTTCTGTATAATTAGAGAATCTAACATACTATGGATAGTTATTATTGATCAATTCTACTCATAACATCAATAAGTATAATTGGTGCTTATTCATAATTTATATTTGGAATAATTGTGATTATTGATGTGTGAATGCATATTTTTTCACTAGCAATGAGAATAATATCGTAGTTGTGACAGGATTGAAAATAATCTGAAAATTCACTCTCTGATAGAGACCAAGATATATGTTGCTTGATTAGAACAGTGTGGAAGCTAATGGAATTATGACTACCTTTTCTGATCTCTATATAGAAGAGCAAGAATGTGATATTCTCCTATATACTGTTTATATTATTCAAACATGGATAAAAAATATTTATCATGGATCAACTCTCAATAAAATGATCCAAGTGATACACAAAAAACTCAGATTAGTTGTGAAGTACTTGTTCAGGACATGATAATTACATATTCTTTACAAGCTAACATCAAGTATATTTCTCAAAATTACTTGAAGAATTCAAAAAAGTGGGCATTCTGGACATGATAGCATTCATCTTTTCTCCTTCAAGTAACTTTGATGAATCCTCTTGAGTCTTATCACAGTGAACTCAAAACAAGAACTTCTATTATACACGGTATTATTGGTAGATTAATTTTTTGTTTCTTTTTTTTCTGCTTTTTTTTGATTTTCCTTCTCATTATTCATTCTTTATTTTTCCTTCCCATCATTCATTCTTTATTTTCACCTCTTCTCATTATTTATTCTTTATTTTCTTCCCTTCTCATCATTTGTTTTTTATTATTATCATTTGTTCTTTATTTTTCCCTCTTCTTATTATTTGTTCTTTATTTTCTCCCCTTTCTCATCATTTGTTCTTTATTTTTCCCTCTTCTCATCATTTATTCTTTATTTTCACATCTTTTCATTATTCATTCTTTATTTTCCCCTTTCTCATCATTTGTTCTTTATTTTTGCCCCTTCTCATCATTCATTCTTTATTTTTTCTCTTCTTTTTCTTATTTTTTACTTACTCTTTTCCCTCCTTATCATTTTTCTTTTTTTTTCTTCAATTCTCCTCTTTTATTCCCCCCCTCTCTTTATTATTTTTCTTCTTTGCTTTTTTTTCATTTCTTCAATCTTTGTCCACCTCTTTCTATTTATCATTTTTTTTTATTTTGATTCATTTTCACTTCTTTATCATTTTTAGGTACATATCATATGATCTTGGAACTTGATGAAAAGAAAGAAATAATAGCAAAAGAAATTACTATCAATTTTCACACAAAATAATATCTATTACTAATGTAGATTCAGCAATTCTTGCCAAGATCCACAAATTTCTCTTTCTAATCCAAAAGCTCATCGCAGAAGAGGTACATGTAGTCTTAAAATAATTACAAGAAGGAAAAGATGTGTCAAATCTCTTGATTGCAGAGTGTGATTATAAATTCTTCAATCATTATCTCCTGTCCTGTCATCATATTTTTCATGTGTAACTCTATAGTGATGCTAATATTTTGATATCAAAAGCATGAAGAAGTTTTCAAGAAACTTTTGAGGAAAGTGACTTGGAGATATATCAGTTTCATGATTTGATGGAAATACTCCAACCTCAATCAGAAATGGAGATGGCTGTAAAAAAAAATTATTTAATAATAAATGAATTATTTGAAAGGGCAAGAGATTAATATTATCATTTAGTGGATCAGGGCAATATAAAAGAAGTGATGAGGTTTGTTAAAAATTTAGAAGAGGCTTTGATATCTATTCTTTAGTAAGAAATATTTTATTATAATACAAAAAAATAATAATTTTAGTTCTCCCCCTTATTTTTATGCTTGTATATGCTTTTAAGAATATTTAATATACAATAAAATTCCTATATTTATGTGAAATTTTTAAGCAAATAATAAAATTTTAAGCAA
>CAJVPS010002830.1:0-11406 GCA_910591765.1 Ambispora leptoticha
AAAGTATAAAATTATAAAAATATAAAATTTTATATAATCAAAGAAAGATTATAAAATTAAGAAATTTTATATTATTATGATAATATAGTCTTTCTTTGAAAAATTTTTGCTCTTGCAAAAATTAATTAATAATTTTCAATATTTTCTTCTTGTTTAAATGATATAATTTGAATAATATAAAGTCAAATTGATTATCAAGTACTTCTTCAAACTGATAAATGAAAAAAACTTTTTGAATAATATTATATGATCTATTATATATATATTTTCTAAGAGAATCTTTAATATTCTTTTTAAAGTTTGTAATATCTTTTGAATATTTATATGATTATATTAATAATAATTATTCAAGTTTATAATATTGAGTTATTATTTAATTATTATTCAACAGATTATTATAAAGTGAAAATATTACTTTTTTAAGTTTTATTAGCCAGTCTTTCTTATAAATGAATTTAACTTTATTAGATATAAGAATAGATAATTCAGACTTTTCTTTAGAAATAGTTAAACTATCAGAATTTATAAATTCTGTTTCTTCTTTTTCAGTATTTTTTTTACTAATATTAACTTCAAATTCATCTTTTGATAAAGTAATGATAAAGATATTTAATCAGTCAAAATCTAAGTCAGTAATTATATTAACTAGCTTAGATTATACTTTAATTAATTCAATCATTATTTGAGATTTTAAGAGAAAAAGTATTATCAACTTTAATATCTTTAATAAATTCAGATTATATAAATAGATCTAGTAATAAAATATGAGTTTTCTGTTCTGTATTATCACAAGCAAATAGTTTAAAGATTAAAAAGATAATCATTTCAAAGAGTTATTAAATAAGTATTTCTTGATAGATCTCTCTAAGAGATTTAATTATTTAAGAGATAATCCAAGTAGATAATTAAGACATAATAGAAATAATAAAAGTGAAAAGTATAAAAGAATTCAAAAAGATATAAGATAATAAAGATAAAAGATAATAGATAAAAATGAAAATATGAAAGAATAAAGAAAAAGATAAGTAAAATAGAGAGAGTATCTATATAAATTCTGAACTAAAAGTCTATTATAAATAATAAAATATTAAAAATTATTGAAGAAAGATAAATATAAAAATAGATAGAAATAAGATAGAAGGTAATTTTAAATAAAAGAATGACAAAAATTAAAAAACAATTCATGTGAGTTATTTAATAATAATTTGTGATTCAAAATAATCTTGTCAATTATAATAATATTTGAATTATCTTTCATTAATAGAATACTTGAGAATATTTTCATTCTGATCACAAAGTTTATAAGAGTTATATTTAACATAGTCATGAATATAATATTATTCTTTATTTTAAGTAGATTGAAATTTATCTCTAATTATTAAATATTATTTTATGTCAAATATTAATACTTTATTTTCAATTTCAAATATTGAATTTTATCATTATATATTTAAGAATATCACAATTATAATTCTTCTATATTTTGCTTTACTTTTAATATTTATTATAATAATTAATCTATTATGTGATATATTTATTGTATTAATTTTTTTTTTCTGTAGATTCTTCTTTTAAATAAGTAGAAATTTTTAATTTAATTAGTAATTTAACATTTTATTTATAAGTTAAGAAAAATAATTTATACTTTATTATTGAATTTTAATTAATCTAATAAGTAAAAAGAATAGTAAGAATAAAAGTATTCCATTCTTGTTCATATATTATTGTCAATTTTTATACTATTATATATAATATTCTATTAAAGTATTCTATTATTTTATTGATTTATAAATAATAAGATAAAAAAATTTATGTTTGATTTCAAATTTTATTGATAATTCTTTGACTATTTTATTAATAAATTCTAATTTATTATTTGATTGAATTTTTTAGAATATCTATATCTACAGATTATTTTTTTAAAAATAAATTTTGTGATTATAGTAACTTTCTTATTAGGAATTACTTTAGATTTAGGTTATTTTATAAGATAATCAATTATTATAATAATATATTGATTTCTAGTTATTATTATTTTACTAGATTTAATTAGATCAATAATTATTTTTATCTAATTTTAATAAAGTATAAAAATTATTTAATAGCTCTTCTACTAGTTTGCTAACAGATTTCACAAGTTTTTATATAATTCTTTATATTAGTTCTCATACTATTTCACTAGTATTTATTTGCAATTTGTTAATAAATTTTTTTATATTCAAAATATTCAGATAAAGAGCTTAATATAAATTGATAAGGATAGCTTCTATTTCATTTTCTTAATAACTTTAAGAGATATAATTAGTTCTTTTCATTGATTAATTTTATATAATATGTCATCAATTTATAAAAAATATTTTACTTGATTATATATTTTGTATTATTATTTAAAAAATAATTTTATAGGATAAGTTTTATTATTCAAAAATTATTATAAGTTATAATAAGATATTAAATTCATATTGTTATTATAAAGAGAAAAGTTGTTTAATAATTTTTTAAATATATCTGAAATAAGATATCAGTATTTTGACTTTTTCTTTCAGGTCAATAAGTAATAATAAAGATATATTCTATAAAAGACATGATCTATTAGTTTACTCTAATAGAATAATTTTATTGATTTTTAAATAATTATCTCAAGATATTATAGTTAGTGATTATTTTAAATACAGTTCCAAGTAAATAATAGTGAAATTATCTAATAGTTTATACTGCTACTAGTTTTCTTTTTTAATTACTTTATATTTTTATTTTAAAGTAACACTTACATAAGTAACTACTTATTTTCTTTCATCTTTATCTTTCTGAGATAAAATAACTTCAAGTCCTAATTCTAAGATATTAGTATAAAAATAGAATTTCTTTGTAAAGTTTGGATAAATCAAAATAAATACAGTTATAAGATATTATTTGATTTTTTAAAAAGCTTCTTTTTATTTTACAGTTCAATAAATAATTCTGTATTTCAAAGTAATTTAAATAGAAGAATAATGATTTGAAAAATTCTTTTACAAATTTTCTGTAGTATTTAGCTAATTCAAGAAATAATCTTAGTTCTTTAATAATTCTTGATTAAAGAAAATCTTTTATCTTTTATATAGTTAATAAATCAGAGAAACTTTCTTCTTTAGTTATTATATATTCAAGAAAAGATAATTCTTTTCTGCAAAAGTTATATTTTTCTGGATTAAATTTTAAATTGATATTTCAGATTCTGCAAAATGCTTTATTAAAATAATTCAAGTATTCTTCAAATTTTTTGAGAATATATTCAGGTTATCAATATACATATTGACAAAGTTCTAGTTATATTTATCTAATATGATATTCATAGCTTATTGAAAAGTTACTAAGATAATATATAATTCAAAAGGTATAATATTAAATTTAAAAATTCCTTCTCTGAAGATGAAAGCAGTTTTAAGTTTATCTTCTTCTTTTATTTTAATTTGTTGATATTTAGAGATTAAATTTATAGATAAAAATCAATAAGTATTTTCAAGAATATCTATTATTTTATTAATTCTTGATAATAAATATGCATCTTTATAAGTAATAGTATTTATTTTTCTGTAATCAGTACAAAATATTTTCTTTCTATTCTTTTTGAAAACTATAATAATAGATAAAGTGCAAAGACTAGTTGAAAGTTGAATTATATTTATTTCTAATATCCTTTGAATTTCTTTAGATATAAATAACTAATCTGGAAGAGTAATTTTATATAATCATTATTTAATAGATAATTTATTTTCAATATGTATTTTATATTGAATTATATTATTTTGATCAAGTTAATTTAATTCAGTTACAAAAATATCAGTATTATCCTCTAATAATTAAGTAAGAAGTCTTTCTTGTTTAGCAATTAATTTTTATTATTCAATAACTTTTTCTTCTTATTCTTATTTCAAGAAATAATTATAAACTTCTTGATAATTAATAAATCCAAATTCAGCTATTTCTCAACTAAATTATCCAAGTTCTTCTCAGATAGAAACTGAATTAAGTTATTCAATAGATATAAGTTATAAAAATACTAGTTATATGATTTTCTAATCAGATTTAATAACATAATTATCTTCTGAAGTATTTTAAATAATGATACTAATATTCTTAATATATCCAGAGTTAATAATTTTATCTTTAATATTAATTTCTTGTTTGATGAGAGATGAGTAAAATATTACTTAATATATAACTTTTACAAGAATTTCTATTATAATATAAATATTTATTAGTATAACTTGATATGATAGAATTCTAATTATTTCTTTTTCAGTATAATAAATCTTATAACTGGTATTAATTGAATAAGCTTTTTTTGATAATTTTTCTTTATCTTAATTATTATAAACTTTGATTGTATAATATCTATTATTTTATTCTATAGGAATATATTTTAAATAATTATTAAATTATTATGAAAGTTTATTAAGTATCTGATAAATAAAGTTGAATTTTTCTTGGATCTCATTTAATTCAAGTTGAGAAGGATAATTTAAAATAGAAATAAAATTGATTTTTTCAATTATTTTATTAGTTACTACTTCTTTTTGAATCAATTCTAATACTATAGAATATTTTTCTTTATCCAATTTAGCCAGAAATTTAGATTGTATACAATTATTATATTTATTATTATCACATAGAATTAGGTATTTTTGATAAAATTTCATATTAATATAATCTAAATGGACAAGTTATTATCTTCAATTAGGACTAAGTTATTAATAGATATATTAAAATATTTCAGTAACAGAGATTTCTATAGAATTCTCATAGATATTTTCATAAATAAAGTTATTTTCATATATAAAATAAGATAAGATTACTTTGCTAATTTCATTATATTCATTATAAACTTCTAATAATATTTCATATTCTTTAAGCTTATTGATTCTTTTGATATTCTTTCTTTATTCTTCATGATTAAACTAATAAATATATTAATATTTATAAGTACAAAAATATTTTTTCTCATAACTTTCAATAATAAATATATTTCTTGATTTATTATATTCATTATATTGAGAGTAAGCAGGAAGATTCAATTATTTTTTCTGATATAATTATTATAAGTAGTTACTTTTTCTCCATTTATCTTAAAATAGATTCCAGTATAATATTAATCAATATATTTTTCACATTCTTTACACCTTTTAATTTGAGAATTGAGATAAATTTATTATAAGACAGATTGATATAAATCAAAACTTCTTTTTTCTTTTTTATTAATAAAGAGTTCTTGTTTAATTTATCTTTATTTATTTTGAATTCAGTATGAAAGAATTTATGAACTTTGATAGTTATCCAACTAGCAAGATTATTATAATATCAGTAATATTAGTAATCAGATATAAAAAGATTTTTATAGAACTAATATTAACTATTAAGTTTTTATTAGTCAAATAATTATTGATTATTCCAATTATATTTTTATGTAAACTTTTTGTCAAGTTATTTATAATCTTTTCAAATATATTTCTTCTATCTAATTTTAATTTCTTCTTGATAAGCTTGTACTTTATGAATTCTTTTAACACTTTGAATAATTTGAAAAAATATATTTTCAAAATTAATATCTCTTAGATTTCAGTTAGAAATTTCAATAAAAATTCAAACTTCTTTAGTAATAATTTTAATATTATTATTATCTTGAGTTTCTTGTTATCTAGAAGTTATAATATTCTAATCATTATATTGTCACATAAGAAAAGTTTTCTTTTTCAAATATTATTTTTTAAATTTATTTTTAGAATCTTCTTCTGATTTGTCTTCTTCAGAACTTGTTTTATCAAATATTAGTTCTCTTTTATTACTATAGATAAATTTAATTGATACTTTTTC
The DNA here is from genome assembly GCA_910591765.1 of Ambispora leptoticha. Classification (NCBI taxonomy): domain Eukaryota; kingdom Fungi; phylum Glomeromycota; class Glomeromycetes; order Archaeosporales; family Ambisporaceae; genus Ambispora; species Ambispora leptoticha. The sequence continues at coordinate 5,854 of CAJVPS010002830.1, forward strand.
TTTCTGATCATTATATTCAAAAGTTAATAATTCTTTTCTAATATTAATATTGGCTTTAATTTTATTTAAAAAGTCTATTCTAATAATTACTGAGTATGTTTTGACTTCAGTAATATTTACTTTAATAAAAATTATGATTTTATAAATATTTAAAAATAGATTATTAATAGCTTTAAAAGATTATTTAGATATTTTATTTATATTAGATATAGATATATTTAAGCTATATTATATTTTCAATCCTATATTTTTAATAAAATTATATGCAAAAACATATTCAGAGATACTAGTATTAATATTTAGATTAATAATATTCTTTTTAACTTTTACTTTATACCAGATAAATATGATTTTGAATTTTTGTTCAAGTAATACTCTTATTTTTCTTTTAGATTTGAGTGTTATAGCTTAATGTATTTCTTTTAATAATTAAGTTTTTTATGAAGACAAAGCTTAAATAAATTGGATAATAGTTATATTTGCTTTTTATTGAGCCAAATCTTCTAGAATATTATAGAATTCAGTCATGGTAGCAAGTACAAGTAAGATAATTTTACTTTTCTTCTTGTAAATAATTTTCTTAATAAGTTCTTCTTCAAGTATTTTAGATAGTTCAGCATTATTTATATTCTGATCAAGAATAATTTTAAAGATATCTTCTTGTTTATCTTCTTTATTATTATTTGATTTCTTATTTTCTTTAACAGTCTCTTTATGAGATTAACTTACAGATCTAGTTCTATAAGATATAGTTCTGGAATTTCTAGTCTTTCTTTCAACAGTTAAATATTTATATATATCAAGCAACAAATTTATATTATCTGATTTGATAATTAATATCTAAATATTATTAGTAAGAGCTTGTATTTAAGTTAATAATACATTTTAATTATTATTAATATTCTAATTATTATTAGCATTTGTCTAAATTAATAATATATTATTTTATTACTAATTATTTTTATTTATTTTCTGATAATTGTTTCTAAAATTATTTTAATTATTCCTTATAATTATAATTAAGAATAATTAAAATGAATATGATCTGGCTTATCATAATGTTATTATAATGATATAAAATTTCTTAATTTCTTAATCTTTTCCTGATTATACAAAATCATATATTTTTATATTTTTTATTTATTTTATAAATATCACTATTTTTATATCATATATTACTATATTTATTATTATATTTCTATTTTTAAAACATTATATTTTAGTTAATATTTGGGATCTATATTTTTATTATCTTATAATATGATATTCATATATATAATAGAATAATATAGTGAAAGATCATTTTTAATTTTGATGGAACAGTTATATTTGAATAATAATCTTAAATATCTTTTCTTATTCTTTGATATCTTTTAATATTTTTTTATATCTTTATATATCTTTTAATATTCTTTCACGTATTTTGATATTCTTCAATATTCTTTAATATCTTTTAATATACTTTGATATAGCCTATTCATAATTATTTATACTATAGTACTTTAATTATATTTTGTATATTAAATAGTATTAACTAATAATACTATAATAATTTATATATCTAAAAAATATATAAAAGAATTTGCTATTCCAATTTGAAATAAACAGTTTTGGATTGAATTATTTGAAAAATATAATTTAAAAGCTTATTATCATAATAATAGTTATTTTTTCAAAAGATTTCTTTTCAAATTATACTAGTACTCTTTTTTTCACTTAGTTTTATTTCTTTGACTATATAAAGTTGATTTTTGATTTTTGAATTATAATATTATATTAATTTTTGATTTATTTGATATTATTTTGAGAATAAAAGATCTCTACTATAAATAAGCTATACTTTTTGTTTATTATTTTTGAGAGTAAAAGATCTCTACTATAAATAAGCCATATCTTTTATTTACTTAGTTATTTAGTTTTTATATTTTAGTTTTTATCTTTATCTTAGTTATAACCTTTTTTGATTAATAGTTTACTATTTAATCAATTTAAAGTCTTGAATTAATATCAATTACTAATAGCTTCACTTAATCAATCTTTATAATTTCTTTAATTTATTTATTACTTTTTTTATTTTATTACTCTTTTTAAGATAATATTCATAAATATTGATACAGGTCTTAGAAATTTTTGTTATTATTAAAAGTATAGTCCAATTTTCCTCTCTTTATCCTTTAATTATTTCAGTCTCTTCCAACTCTATATTATTAAGGTGAATTAAAATAAAACTTCACTTATCAATTTGCCATAACATATTTTTGATACTTCCTCTGTGGAGAAAAATCTTCTTTACACCCCTTATTATATTCATATATTTTCTTACTTTTTTTTATATATATCTTTTTCTCTTATTATTCATAACTAATAAATATTTGTGTCTTGAATTTTCATGATCAATTATTATTTTTTTATTGGATTACCAATTAATTATCATCTTGAAATATATAAAGATCCTAATTTTACTATTAGAATACCTGTCCAAGACTTTTGCTCTCATTATCATTCCCTTCAACTCCAAATTACTTTACAATTCTATATCTTTCACTTGTTTACAGAAAATATTAGAGTAGTATCAATTAATTAAATTACATATTTATTATTTCAAGAATTACTTCAACTTGATCTTAGTGAAATACATATTAGTCAACTAAGACAAAAAATAGTATAACTAGTAAACATCTTTCTATTTGACAGAATTAATACTCAAGAAGAATAACTTGATTTAATTGAATAATTTTACAAATGATTCATCTATCAGAACTTTATCTTTCATCCAAAAATTCTATCTGTTAATAGTAATATTGATGGATACTATTCTAAAACTAAAAACTCAGAAGATACCTCTATTTTCCTAGTATAATTCTTATTAACTCCAAAACCAGAAGAAAATAGCAATTATTCTGATTCAGAAGAAGAAGAAGATAATCAAATGGCATAATCAAATAACTTGAATAATCTTATCATAGCTCTTGGAGCTCTCACTAATCACATGGCTGATCAGAATGTCCAATCTATGGAAAAATTATAATTTTTATCAAAAAATACTAAGAAAATAATCAAGATCTAACAGAATGACTTAAAGACTTTAATATTATTATCCAAGCTAATGATATTACAGATATCAGAAAAGTACAATTAGTTAGAGGATATCTAGAAGATGCTGCTATCTTATGATATAATAAAAGAGAAAGAGATAATGCTATCAGATTAATAGTCTAGAATGATAATAATGACTAACTATACAGTTTTAGTCACTAATTTGCTACACACTTTTGTACTCAAGAAAGAATTAACTAATGGCAAGATGAGATTAAAACATTACAACAGATTGGTACTGTGAAAGAATACATAAATAAATTTATTAATCTACTTTGTAAAGTAGATCTAGAAAATGAATATTTAAAAGAATATAAGATCTAAATATATAGAAGAAAATTGAAATCAGAGATTAGAAAATTGATTTAAATCTTAGCTGATAGAACTTTCTTAAATATGGTATAAGTTATCAAAAATGTAAAGAAAGCAAATGCTGATATACCAATCAGAAAATACTATCAATCTCAAATCCAGGATAACTCAATACTGAATATTATATTAATAGTACTTCAAGATCTCAACTAGTAAATAGAAAGTATTGAAACCAACAAAAAATTCAATTATAACAAAAATAATTCAGGTTATAGATCTAATAATCAAAATCCTAAACCAGTTTAAACCTGTTATAATTATGGTGAATCAGGTTATATTCATCCTAACTGTCTTCAGTTATAATTATACCAGAATAATCAGAATAACTTTAGAAATAATTACCAGAGAATTAATAGAAATAATCAGCAACAAAACAATATGTCACCAAATCAGGCAAATACTTACAATAATCAAAATATAAATAATAATCAAAATGCATTATTAGTTCAAATATAAGTTTTTACTGATAGTATTTAAATATTAACTATCAAATCTGATAATATAAATTCATTACTTGATATTCATGAATATTTGACTGCTGAAAGGAAATCTAGAAATTCCAGAACTACTTCTTATGAAACTAGATCTGTAAGTTGATTCTGTAAAGAAACAGTTGATAAAAATAAGAAACTAAATGATAATAATGAAGAAGTATAGAAAAATACTCCTGAAGTTATTCTTGATCAAGATATAAATAATACTGGATTATCTAAAACTCTTGAGGAAAAACTCATCAAAAAGATTATTCATAAAAAGAAAAGTAAAATTGCTTTACCTATACTTGTTATCATGGCTAAATCTTATGATATTCTATAAGATTTGACCTAACAGAAAGCAAATATAACTATTGCTCAGCTTATTCAGATCTCATTTTCATAAAGAATTAAACTATCAAAAGGAATATACTGACCTACAGCCTTAAAACCAAAAAGAAAAAGAAGAGTATTACTTGAATAAAAATTCAAAATCATATCTGCTTGATATAAAGAAAAAGTTGAAAAGAATATTATTGATTTAATTATTAATATTAATATCTTTGAATATATTATTATATATAATTTTATTTAAGATATGGAATTAAAAATATAACGTAATACAAATATTTTAATATCAGATATAAATAGAGTATCTAAATAACTTCTTGAAGCTATTGATAATTTACTTTTAAATATTAATAGAATTATAATTTCTACTGAAGTAGATATTACTGAAGCAAAAATATCCTTAATAATTGACTTTTTAAACAAAATCAAAGTCAATATTGATATCAGAAAAGGATTATTTACTTTTGAATATAATAATTAAAAAGGAAAAATGCCTATTAAATTTATTCATGATGATAGAGGAGAACTGATATTTAAAGATACAAGCTCTGAAAAAGAAGAATCTGAAGAAGATTTTGAAAGTGAATTTGAGAAACAATACTTGGAAAAAAAGACTTTTCTCATATAATAATATGATAACTGGAATAATATAACCTCTAGATAATAAGATTTTTAAGATGATGATAGTGTTGAAATCATTACCAAAGAAATCTGAACTTCTGTTAAAACTCTAAACCAAAAATTAAGAAATGTTGACTTTGGAGAAATACTATTTCAAATTATTCAAAGTGTTAAAAGAATTTATAAAGCACAAGCCTATCAAGAAGAAATTAAAATTAAACTAAAAAAATATACTTGAAAAGACTTCAAATGACTTGACAAGAAGTTTACTTAACCATATAATTGGAATAACTAATAGTTATTTGACTAGCAAGGATCAAATAGCCAATGCTGATGTCATAGAAATTTCTTTATGCCTAATTATTAATATTACTAATATTATAATAATCTTACTAATTAAATAATAATTAAAATTTATAAACCCTTTTGTGCTGAATTCAAAACTAATAAAGATTAGATTGATAAAGTTGAACAAGAACTCTTTATTAATAAAAGAGTTAAGAAAAGCTTTAATACATATCAATCTGCCACCCAACAAATTTATCCTAATTTTCAGATTGAAAGATACCATGAATATGAAAAATATATAGATAAATATTATATTGAAATATATTTCAAAATAAATAGAAAAAAAGTAACT
>CAJVPS010002831.1:0-11396 GCA_910591765.1 Ambispora leptoticha
AAAATATATGTTAAACTAGAGAACTTTAGCTATTTTTTGAGCTAAAAATAAAAAATATTTGTTAGTAAAATTAAAAATATTTATATGTAAGAAAAAATATATATTTTACTAATTATAATTAATAAAAAGTTTAAGTGTTATATTATTTTTGATTGTTACTGTATTTAATTAAATTTTAATATTAACTTAGAAAATATTATATATAAATAAAAATTCTTTCTTGAATCTTATTTATTATCTAGTATGATATGGAGTGAAAAAATTAATGTATTAATAGAAAATTAATTACTTCTTATAAAAATTATTCAAATTTTAACTAATCTTTATAATTTTTATATTAAATAAAAAATTAACTTTTATACTATTTTAATTATTCTATTATACTTTAATTTAATAATAAATAAAGTATTACTTTAATAAAAAAATTTATTTATTTTAAAAAAAAGATATTTTAAATATTATTATATATATAATAAATAGAATTTGATTTATAATACTTTATTATTTTATATAATTATATTATATCTTTATTATATTATAAATTTTTTAATATTAAATAGATTAAATTAGTATAGATTTTTATATTAATTTTTTATTAAATATATAATATTTTATTTTACAAGTCTTACTTATCTGAAATTTTATTTAAAAAAACATTAAAAATAATATTTTATTTTATTTTATAAATACTTAATAAAATTTAAATTAGAGAATAATAATAATTATTCTAATACTTGAACTTAATTATTTCTAAATTACTATTTTATTAAAATTATTATATTATTAAAAAATAGTATTTTTAATAATAAATTTATAATTTTTAATAAAATTTATAAAATTCTCACAGTTTTATTAATATAATTTAATATTAATCTTATAAAAGTTACTAACTTTCTCAAATATAAAGTAATTTTAAATTATTATTATTCTATTTTCAAACTTTATTATAGACTTAATCTGAAATTAATTTAATAACTTTTAAATATTTTTTAGTTATATTGCTTTTTATCTAAAATAAATATTTTAAACTTGAACTTATTAAAAATATAATCTTTAATTAACTTTTAATAATTTAATTTTATAATATTATTTAATATTATTTACTTAGATAGAAGATTTTTTATTTTTAATATTAATTATTATTTTATAACATACAATAAATAATAAGATATTCATATCTTCTTTTTCTTATATTTATTTTTAAACTTCTAATATAGATAAGCATCTGAAAAATAATAAAATTACCAATTTTTTTATTAATTTATTTTTACATCTTTAAGAAAACTTTATTTATATTATTAATATAAAAAATTATTAAGAAACTGATATTTTTTAACTTTGCTATTTGTCTTGTAATATATTTATTTTGAAGAGTAAGATGAATTTGCATATGCTTTTCTGAAGTTATGTAATATCTTTTTGTTTTAGTTTGTTTATGTTATATTATTTATATATTATATAATATTATAGCTTTTTGATCAATAGAGTTGGTACTTGGATAATTTTGAATAGCTTGAACAAAAATTTATTAATAATTTAATTATATATATATATATTTGAACAATATTTTTGAACCGATTCATAAGCCAATCTTAGATATAAACTTAACTTTTATATAATATTTATATTGCATGGCTATGACTAACTGATCTTTGTATAAAGTAATCATAAATAATGCAATGCATATTTTGTTCTAATCACTTAATTATCTAAAAATTGCGAATAATAATAATTACCAAAATTTTGATATATTAAAACAATACTTTTAATAAACAAAATTGTCAAAAATAAAAAGGATACTTTTTAATTTTCACAAAATATTTCAATTTAATGAAATTTTTTTGTTGTATTAATTATGATTGCCACTATATGTAAAGTGTATTTTGCAAATATATCATTAAAGATATCTTCTCTTTTATTTGTTATTTTTTCATACAATTTGAAAGTTAGCTTGACTAAAGATTTTCAGTTGTAACAAAAATCAGCAACTAGACTAACTAAATGATTTACATGAAGTGGTTATCACCAAGGCTCTAAAAGTTCCTATACCAGTCTTTCACGAAGATTGTGCGATCAAGGATAAAGGTAAATTATAACTTCTAAAAGTAATAAATTGTTTACTAACAAAATATAATTTAATTCAATAGCATAATAACTGTAAGGTTCACTAATAAAATTTGAATAATATTTTTTATTCCAAAAACATTGAAAACAAATCACAGTCAAAAGAAATTTATCACATTTTTATGGCAAATGAGTAAATCGTTTAATTTATTTAAAAATAAAAGAAATAAAGCTATTAACTTTGTTATGGTACAAAGGAAATAAAAGCCGAGACGTAGCTAGTTAAGAGTTAAAATAGTTGTATAATTAAGTTATTTTTCTTCAAAACACACATTGTCTGTCGCTTAGGCATTCGAAGATCACCATATATACAGTTTTGATACTACACAGATATCCAAATTAAAAATCATAATTTAGTACAGATTTCGCAGGGTCTAAAATATAAAGTGTGAATTTTAGTAAGAATTTTTCAAAAAGAAGTATGGCTATGCTTCGAGATAATATAATAAAATTAAATGTAATGATAATAAAATAAAGTAAATTATTATGTACGATGCAAAATGTGAATTTTTGTAAGAAAAATTTAATCATATTTACAGATCAAGGGAATAACGTAATGATAACGATAATCTTGGGATCACAAAGTAAGAGTTTAATAAGAAATTCTTCGTGTATTGGAGAGGCGGCGTTGATCCTACTAGCTAAGAATTCGTGTGGGAATTTTGCTGTGTAGCATTAATGTTATAACATTATAAAGGTGAGAATTTTTAATATGAAGATTTTTTGTATGAAATTCATGGGATTTTGTTCAACTGTTATTGGACTATGCCAATAATTGTTTTCAAGTTTTCATTACATAAGGAATATGATTAAAAATTTTCTTGTATGCTCTAGAATTTCATAATCACAGGATTTTTCGTCACAAAGGCAATAATACATTAACAAACCCCAACAAAACTCAGCCACAATTGTTCTTCCCATGTCATCTGCGTCATCTCAATCAGTTGTCGCTCAGTTAACTATATCTGCAGCTGTTCCAACAACTCAAACTAGCACAGATAACACAACTAAACAAAGCTTCTTGGTACATACACATGTATTTACATTTGGGGACAGCATATGTTGTAGAATTCATTTATCATCATGTGTTTTATAAAAATATCACCAATAAAAGTTAAACCAGTAATTTATATACATGTACTTATATATGATAACTATTCAATATTCATTTATTTCATTCATGTACATGTATATGAAATATCAAAAAAGTTAGATCTGCGTTTGGTTCTTGGCGTATCGCGCAGTACATGAAATTTAAAAAATTCAAAGCGATGCAGCATGAGGAATGATTATTGTTATACATATAGGTGTACATATAACTGACTATTGTGACCGAAAGATTGGCGTTCATTGTTTTGGAATTGCAAATATGACCGAATTCTCTCATAATAATAACGATAATTAATACATGTAGATGATGGAGATTATTGATAATCGTCCATTAATAGAAATTTGTTGTTTCTGTATATATTCATGTACAAGCAGTACGAGATTAGTGATACATGTAATAATCTTTGTGCATGACTATTATTACTAATCTCGTACTATTAGTATCGTTCATGTTCTAGATGTATCGCATTAGTATATCCTGATATATTAACATAATGACCTGATAAAAGAATATACCAATTAATATCAACTAATTAACGAATTACAATATAAAAGCCATTTATCGCGAAATAAATATGAGCATTATTATAATAAATTGAAATTTCATTATCATTTATATCAACTATGAATTCTTCAAATATGCTCTCTCCTCCTTTAACAAATACCATTAATACTCCTACAATCTTGATAATAATTCTAGTTTAAATCTTTCTCCTAAAGAGAAAAGAATTCTTTTTAATGTAAACAGTCCATTTGAAGTTTCTGAAAAAGAATTCAATAATAATGGTAGCCTTAATTTCAAATATATGAACATAGTTTAGTTCTTATATGTTATAAATGCATTCAAGACATTGTTTTTATACATCCTACACAAATTGAAAAACTTTAATATTACGGATAAGCTGATCTTAATAAACTCTGCATATAAAACTAATAAGTATAATTAATATCTTTTTACTTTATATATTTATGATGGATGTGGATTCTGAAATATTAATACACACTTTTTTAAGTAATAAGCAAAATAATAAAGATATTACAAGTTATCCAGAATAAATATTCTTACTAGACTTCTTAATATTTTCTTTTGAATCAAAGTAATCAAGAAGCTAAAGATATTAAACAAACTTTTTCTAATAATAAAAAATAATTCTTTATATAGTTTATGTTATGCAAACATAACGAAAAAAAATTTATTATGAAAATCTCAGAAAGCTATAATTGCAGCAATGCATAAAAAATAAAAATTAGTTATGAGCAACTATATGCAATTAAAATACTATTAATATTTGTTTAGTTCCAACTATTTGCACATATATTGAAAAATATTTTATAAAAAATGATCATTAGTAAACTCTTTGGGCTCATTAGCACTCTTCTCTTTTATTACAAGTCACTTCTATAAATATATTAGAATTATATTATAGTGAACTGAAAAATAACATCCCATTTATATAGATTAATTGGTAAGTTTTTATTATTTATTCTTAACTTTATTAATTCTAATTTTTTAATCTTTCATTAACTATTTTTTTAGATGTTTCTATTGTACTTGATTATAAAAAATGGGCTGATTCAGAAGTTGCTATCTTTGATTTTTATATGAAGAAAATATCTATCTAGATAAATTTCATAAATTTCTCTCTTCAACATAAAAAATACTTGCAAAAGTGATTTTAATCATAGATAATCTAATAAATAAGAATTCTCTTTAATTGATTATAATTGGCTGTTTTAAAATTAATATGTGTTATTATATAATATATCTTTTACAAACATATATATAGAGATATCAGATTATTAGTTTCTTTATTTGGCAAGTATTTCAGAAAATTTTCGAAGTAAATAATTTTTAAATATATGAAGGACAAATAAGAATTGGTAATAGTATTTTAAAAAATCGAAAAAAAAGCTAAGATTTTTGATTTATAATATACATTGATTTAAATTTAATAATTCTTTAAGTTTCACATTAAAATTTATTATATTTTTAATTTATTTTCTTTTATTTGAATATTTTGACGTAAATTGTTGATAAATTAACCAATAGTATTCTAAGCTCAAAATTTTCTAATATTGTTGGCAGCTTGAATATCTCAAATAAAAAATATCTCATCTCTAGTCAGTATATCATATATTATTTTTAAGTAATTGTAAAATAATTAAAAGAAAAAATAATTGCAACAGGAATAATAATAAAAAGTCGTTTATAATAATGCAGTGGCAGATCACAGAACAGGTGGTGAGCAGGAAAGGTAGAGCCTCAAATAAACATATTTATTTGCTTAAGATTAATATCACAAGCAATACAATCTCATTCATTCATTTCATCATTATATTGATTGCATTTTCATATAAAATTATTATGTTTTTCATCAACAAGTGAAAGAAGAAACTGTAATTTCGGAGGTTGTGACAGCTACGAAGACGAAGTTGTCACTCCAGGCTCGTTATAATAAAAAAATGTAAACTTGAGAAGAAACAATACTCAACCTCACCAGTCGAACTTAATGTGTCTATACCATTACCAATAAACAGCGTTATTTTTGATTCGAACCGGATATATATTACTCTAATTCCATGTATTAGCACCAGGTTGCTTTTGTGTGACAGATCGATCACCTAAGTTATTTATATGGGTATACTTCGTATGTTATGCGACATAAGGCACATAATCATCATTAGATAACTCAGTACTTAGACAAAGGTGATTCGTTCAGTACGTAAAAATATGTAATCTAAAAAATTTATTTGTGATAGTAAGATCCTTTACGTGACTAGAAACAATACATTCTAATATCTTATTAATATTGCTAGCATAAAACCCAGTAGGCTACCCGAGGATTGAGTACACGTCTCTTCAACCATCGGATCGTGTGTCGACTTCTAGAAATAAGATTCAATACAAAATTCCTACGAGGATTTTATTAATCGAAACTCTCATTAGAGAGGCTGTTAATGTTAATGAATTGGAAATTCAAAACACTTCCTCATCTGAAATCCCCCCCCCAAATTATTAAGTTTACGATTGTTGTTCCAGAAAAAAAGTTCACAGTTTATTACTAATAGACGCAGAGATTAAAAGTTACACTATTCGGCGAGTCTTTGAGATTATATAATCTTAGAGCCGATGTACTATTTAAGACGGATAGTATAGACTTTCGCAGACATGTGGGAGGCTACGTTGATAATCGATCAGGTAAGTATTTATACATCAATCACACGATTGGCTGGAAATACACCAATCATGCTTAAGGTCTAGAAAACTCGTATATGATTCTGGAATTGCCACGAAGTGATTGCAGAAACTTGGAATCTCCGCCATCTCCCGAGATCGTTAGATCTAACCTGCATTAAACGATCGTGTGAACGATAACTTAATTTGGATATAGTATATCAGTATTTGTATTTTAAAAGTTAATAGTATATGTATTTTTTTTATATAACGAAGGATAAAGATATTTACCTCGCTCTTGATTGATTATCGTTTTGATTCAATGAAATGAAAATTTTCGACACATTGGGACGCTTTTTTTCGGGTTTAATTACTATTTATTATTAATCAGATATTTTAAAGTGTTGTTCACGTATATATGACATATTTAATAAAACTTACCTTCATTTTTTGCTTCGTTGGATATATATAAGCTGGATTTTGTTGATTGGCATCGATATCGATATCATATTCGGTAGTCACATATGCTAGAATTTTTATGTAAAAAAAGTACTTTTAATATTGAACTTTAACTTTCTTCACTTTGATTGATAAAATAAATTTGCGTACCGTATCAGTTGGAATTGATACTAATTTTAAGTAAAGATTCAATTGTTGCAAATTGCATTTGAGTGAACTTGTTTATATTCGTAGAAATCTAATTTTTATTCATCTCATCTCTAGTTTAATAAACACTTTTAATTTCTTCATTCTTTTTAGGATTTTCAATAGAGCTCTAGTACTGAAGATGAAAGCATTCACCACATAGTTTTTATATATTTGATAAAGACTTCAAAGTTCTTTTGCAATTGATCTGTTTCTGGAATAAGATCACAATAATAAATTTGCGCTATCCGAGAATCTTATTCGGTATCATAGGTCGTACTCTTTTATAGATGTCTATTACATGTACAAAGGCATATTATAATGACTTCGTTCACCAATTGGTCGTTCAGCTCACTTTTTACAATCTCGGACAAATATATGTACTCACTTTTTGATACATAAAAAGTTCAAACTTACAAAATTATGGGATTTTTTGGTTCCGCCAATTAAATAATCGGGATGATAAATCAGCATTACGATAATTCAAGCTGTACTATGATGATGCTAATAAGCCACTTTCTATAAACCAATCAAATCACAATAATTCCATGTATGGTCTCTTTAAAGCTCAATATCTTGAAATCCAATGGCAGGAATCGAGTACAAAATTACAAGAACCTAGGGAATTGAATAGTATGTCTTACACTCAATTCACATCATTAAGTCTCAAGATATTGAGTTCCAAAGAAGATGTACATACAGCTTCTTTGAGGCTAAATATTTTTGTAGCAGTGAGGGTAAAGGCAGCTTAAACACTCTTTGCGATCATATATTTTGAAAACTATCGCTCATGCAAGTATTGCGAATGGAAGACCTTGAAGATTCTAAAGATGAACACTTCTTTAATCCGATTTTGGTATTTTCAGATAGCATTCAAATTCAAGCTGGGAAATTTTATCGTCCCACTTTTTGAAAAATTAACCGACAAGAGTACATATATACTGTATGTGCTAGACTTTGTGCGGTCGTTAGGAATTCGTCAAGATTATACACAAAATTGCATGTTGAGTATCTTTTTTCTTGTTTTCCGATTTGTTAGAATCTTATTTTTAGAAATGGACAAAAAATATTAGTGGAAAATGCAATTTTTTGAAAAAAAAAATTGATTCATTTTTTTGCTTTAGGACAAAAACAAAGGGTAAATTGTAAATTTTGTAACTTTTAGTCCTGATTTTACCAAGGTGAAAACTACCCCCGTTCGACCAGTGTTAAGTGACAAAAATCAAACTCCGTTTTTGTCGTTTCCTCGTATTTCAGAGCAGATAGCCGTGTAGCAAACGTATACAGTCTTGGATAAAACATAGTATGTGCTCAAGGTTGACTTGAATCTTATGATTACAATTGTGGTTGCTGATGGATGATTGCAAGGTTTTGACGTAGTTTTTTGAGCCATTATAATAATGTATAACGTATTTTGCGGAATATAAGTGACATCCCTGTATTTGTTTTTTAGCGTTTTTTTTAACTTAAAAAAAATTAATGCCAAATGTTTGTTCAGCTATTTCGTTGAAGATTAATTTTAATTGGTTATCGAATGTGACAAACAATGATGTAATCCCTATTTAATTTTTTTATTATATTATTAACGATAAAGATTAACAATAGGATATAATCATGTGTTTTTTGGAGAGAGTAAAAGATTAATGTTGCTTATATTCTGCAAGATATGATATTTGATAAGCAAAAGCGTGAACAATCTTGCTGAAAGTGATTGAAGGACTATGTCATAGATGTCCTCAAGTTATCCGAAAACAGAACATAGGGGCTTTAGAAGAAGAAATTGACAATACCTATAATGATTTAAGGACGAAATTATAAATAACTAGACAGCATATAGGTATTATTAAGGGGTGCCACCCAAAATTCCGAAATACCAACATTCCAAACGCTCAAAATCCCGAACGCCTAACCATCCCGCATGCCCAAAATTTCAACTTCCCAACATCCCGGACATTCCTAAATCCTGAAAAATAAATAGAATTAAGTGTAAAAGTATGTATATATGAAAGGGTAAATATATGAGACTAGTAAAATTTCACCCTTTACAATCTTTATGATAGTGGTAATCATTATTTATTACAACTGTCTATATACATTCCGCATCAATATTTTATTGCAAAGTGTGTTATTGGGATTTTAGTATGTAGGGATTTTGGAAATGTCAGGATGTTGAAAGTCGAAATTTTAGGCATTCGGGATGTTGATATTTGCGATTTTGGGCGTTCGGACATTCAGGATTTTGGGTTTCGGTATTTTGGAGGTAAATCAGCATTTAATATATAAATGTAGCCATATTGATGGATCTAAACCCGCACTTCCCACAATCGTTCTGTTCCAGTTCTCTTCACGGAGCTACTAAAATAAATGTCATCAATTGGATCTAACTGTAGAAATATCAACTGTGCAATTTTGTCACATGGTTGTATGGTGTAGGAACGTCTGGAGTTGTTGTATAGGATCACTCCAATGTTGCTCGTATAGCTAGTGTCAATAGTCTCTCCCTTGACTTCAATTCTGATTCTAACAAGGGAAGATCTGGATATCAACTGATAGATAACGCCTGGAAGAATCTTGAAAACGACGTAGAGATCTACTACTATGATCTCCTGGCATTCTACTATTAGATTTCACTTCCCTGGATAATGTAAATCAAATCCTGAGGAGTTCTCCTGGATTCTTCTACATCATCAAAATCTTTGCATACTTTTAAAAGATAATTTATTCCTTTGATTTTCTCAGGTTGATTGCTGCCATTTATAGTATTTCGGGCCAGATTATAAGTCTCTTTACTAGAAATGGTAAATTCTATATTTTAGATTCTTGTTCGATTTCACGAAGACAAATATACAGATCTGCAAAATAATGAAGAGATCAGTAACTTTAAATCTGATGCATTACAGTAGTTGTCTCGAAGGATTCAGCCGCGACTTGCTCATGATTGTCCACTTGTAATGTCTGATTTGAAAATTCCCTAACAGAAGCAATAGTCTCTTCAGAAATATATGTATCATTCATTTGTTTTTTTCCTTTAATACTTGGTGATCTTTCTGTGTCTAATTATGATTCTTTTTTTGATTACACACAGTCATTATAGGTATCTTGGCTGCAGGATATCAGACACTCTAGACTAAGGATGCTTGCCAAAATTATTTTGAAAAATGCTAAAATGCTGAAATTCAGGAATTATATCAGATTATGCACTAATAGTTAATTAGTATTTTGATATTTGATGGATCTGCTATATTATCAAAATTCAAAAGATAAAGATATATGGGATGGATGGTAAAGTTTGATATATGCATTGTTCTTAGAAAAACTTTTTTAAAAAATTAGACAAAATAAAATTAAAAATACAGGCTTATTGCCTACCTTCAGAATTTAGTCTAATGTAATTTTTTGTCAGTTTATTATATATCAAGTTCTTTATCAAAATTTTGTAATTCATCATTATCTGAGTTACTTTTAACAAGTGCTATATTATTATTCACACTTTGATACTCTTTTACTACATTAAATAAGCATTTTCATAATTCAAGAATGATCTTGAAGAATACTTTTTCTTGAAAGGAATATAACAATTTGTTTCTTATATATGAAGCAGTTCTTGTAATACATCTTTAATAACAGTTCATACTACTTCAATCAGCTAGAATTCACAATGATAAGGAAAAGTTTATAAGAGATTATATCCATATCTTTTTGTTATTTTCATGTATATGAAAGAAATATTGCTTTATTCTGCTTGACCAGCTCATAAAGTTCTGTCTTGTTAATTTACTTAGAAAAAGAAATATTTTTTTTTCATATAATTCATTCAGCAAGCACTAACTTTCTTGCTCTTGATATTAGTATTTGTTTTGTATACTATTTATAATAGCAAGTATCATTTATATAAATATTAACTATATTATACAGTTTTAGAAGATTAGTATATAGTCTTTCAAAAAAAATTCTCAAAAATATTTATTATGAAGTTTCTGTAATAATTATTATTATTCATGATAATATTAGTATATTAAATTAATTTTAAAAGATTATCATCAGAAAATTTTCAAGAGCACAGTTTTGCACAGATCTTCAGATCCAAAATCTGTGCAAAATTTTGAACCTGGTAATAATTGGTAAAGAAAAAAAAATTAAAAAATCTGCACAGATCTGTAATAAAATATAGGTCTGCACAAATTTTTTAATTTTTTTTTAAAATTCTGCACAAAACTTTGCAATATCAGTTTCAAGTAGCAGTAGCAATTTCAAGCAATTGCAGCAGTAGCAATTTCAAGTAACTGTAAAATTCATAGGTTAAACAATAGTAAAGATATTTATTTTATTGTAAACTATATAT
>CAJVPS010002832.1:0-11392 GCA_910591765.1 Ambispora leptoticha
AAGATAAGTATAACTCAAGTATTTTCAAAAGATAATTAAATTATTGCTATTCAAGTATATTTATTTCAGGTCTCAGAACAGTGATATTTATATATCTTTGAGATTTTACAAGTTTCTATCTAAACTCATTTGCTACTCTAAATTATAATTACAAACTTTGAGGTAAAAAATTAATAAATGAACAAGTAAAAATAAGATATAAGATATATATGATAAGTTAAATGATAATATAAATGATAAAAAAAATAAAAAGATAAGATATATATTCTAAAAAGAAAAAGATAATAATAAAAATAAATAAAATTCATTACTGAACTATTTCTAAAGCATTTTTAAATTATTATTGAACTATTTGTTAATTATTATTAATTTTGAGACTAATTATTTATTAATAATCTTAAAATATTACAAAAATATTGCAAGAATAATTGTTGAATTATAATTAAATTTATAACTAATATACTAATTATATTATTTAAAATTACATATTCTCTAAAGATTGATTGATTAGATGAATTTTTCAAGTTTAAAAAATTATAAAATTAAAGAAATTTATATTATTATAGTAACACTATTGATATCAATGAGAAGTTGTTGAAGTTATATATCAGAAAGATTAAGATCAGATATTATAAATGTATATATATATATGTACAAGTATGTGTAAAGTAAAAGTGAAAAAGTATATAAAAAGAAAGAAGTTGTTAATAGATAGATATGTATATATGTATATATATAGTATTAATCTTTTCTACTGCTATCAAAGTTGTAATCTTCTAGTTATATAATATAATATATCTGGATAATTCACACAGAAAAGTCAGAATATAAAATTATATTTAAGATAAAATTAATATAGAAAACTAAATCAAAGACAGACAAAAAATTATATTTTAAACTTATTTTTTATTTAATATTAATAGTACTTAAAATTACAGAACAGATACAAAATCTTTAAATAATAAATTAATATTATATAAAATTAATAATATAATAAATAGAAAATAATAATAGATAATATTTATTAATAAATAAATAAAAAAAATAAATAATTATAAATGAGAAATATAAAATAAGTAAATTATTAGTTATATTAGTAGAATAAGAAAGAAAATAAATTCTACTAAGAAATTATCTATAACTAAAATAACTCAAATATATTATGTAACTATTCTTGATATAATCAAGTGATTGTAATATAGTAAGTCACATATAGTGCAGTATGTAGTATAGCAATAATCTGTAAAATAAAATATAAATCTAGTATAATTATTTTAATTTATTATAATTTATTACTATATTATAATAGTTAAGAAATTATTTTTAGTTTAAATTCTGGAATATGATTAATTTTATAATCAATTACTCTTTTAAATAGTAGTTAATTAGATAAGATTTCTGGAAATATATTTATATATTTCTTTTTAATATTTAATAATTTAGATAAAAGTAATTTTTCTTTTACTTTTTCTATTTTTAGTTTTATTGAGATATATAATAAAAAGCTCTGTATCTATTAATAGATTTGCAATCTGCTATTTTGAAATATAAATTAAATTACAATTAAAATCAGACTTTACTTTATTATTAGCTTGAATTTTTATTATCTTTAACCTATAGGTAAAGATTTTGATATTATTTTTTCAGTTTATAATGAAATTAATATAAAATAATCAAGATTTATCTAAAATAAGATTATATCTCAGTAATTTCAAGACTTATATATCTATCTTATATATTCTATATATATCTAATTTTAATATATCAATCTTGATTATGATAATAGTAGTTATGTTTTTACTATCTGTGAGTTTAACTATAACTAATATTATTTTTTATAGATTTTTTATTCTTTTATATAAATTTCTTATTAATAAAATTTCTTGATATATTATTATCTAGTAAAATTTATGCTAACTTGCTATTTACTTGATTATTAAATTTTAATAATCTTTCTTTATTATCTTCTAGATAAGTGAACTTAACTCTTTTATATAGTTATGAAGATTTTTTTTATTTATTTTTTATATTTGTAATCTTTATCTTTAATTTAAAATAAAATTTTTAGCAAAGTGATCTGATTTGTTATAGTTATAGTAAGTAACTTTAGATTTATTATTCTTTTACTAGTTATTATTTCTTTTATTATAACTTTCTACTTGATCTAGCTCTATTAGTATAGAACTATTATTTTAATAACTTCTATGCTAGTTCTATAAGTGATAACTATTATTATTATATCTATCTGAAAGATCTAAAGATCTATCTTGTTTATATATAACTATATCATATCTGATTACTAATTTCCAAGCTTCTTTTAAGATTTTTAATATTTGAAAACTAATTTCTATCTTTGTAATAGATTTTAATCTTTCTATAAATAAGTAACTTGATCTATATTACTTATATTTGTAACTTGGCCAATTATATTTCTGAATTTTATATTATAATTTTGTACAGATCCTATTTAATAAAAAAGATGAAATTATTTGCAAAAATATTATTAATAATAAGATAACTGGAATATTTTTCTTAATATTGTGATAAAAATTTCTTAATTCTCAAAAGAAGTAATATTATTATTAGTCTTGTATTTATTAAAATATCTATATAATACTATATTTAAAGATAGTGTAGCAAGTATGTGATATTTATTTGTTACCTATTGCAACATGTTGTAACTTCAAAATTTTATAAGTCACAACTAGTTGCAACTAGATGATATTTTATTTATCACCATGTTGCAACAGTTGAGGAGCTATCTTTAACTATATCAATCAAGAAGATAATAATATATTATACTTGAGTTTTTTTATTAGTAATTTCTTGAGCCAAAAAGATTTGAATTATTCAGAGAAGATGGTAAGAAGTATATTTGGAGATGATCTCACAAAAAATATGATGTTAGATATCTTATTCCAACATTTAAATCAGGTTAAAAAGAAGTAATGATATGGGGTTATTTCACAAAAAATGGTCTTGGTCTATTAGTTAGATTGGAGTGAAGACTAACAGTCAATGTATATATAAATATACTAAAAAATCATTTATTATCATTTCTAGATACTCTAGATAATAAGAAGAATTATGTTTTTTAGAAAGATTATGCACCTGTCTATACAGCAAGCAAAACTAAAAAAATAAAAGATAGAAAATAATATAAGTAGTATTCTGTGACCCACCCAGAGTTCTGACTTGAATCCTATAGAACATTTATGGGATGAATTAGAAAGACGAGTTTGAATACATGAACTATTATCCAAAAATTGTGAAGAATTATGGCAAATACTCCAGAATAAGTAGCTGCAAATTGATGAAAGTAAATACAAAAATCTTGTTGATAGTATGCCATGTCGAATTGCAGCCAGTTTTAAGTTGGCAACAAATTTGTATTGATGATGATCATCATCAAGTGTCCAGTGATTTATGATAGGCCACTGTACATGTAGATTATTATGCGTGTATATACTATGTGCATATGCGTACTATATGCATAGTGCATTTACCCATCTCTAGATATATGGAATATGAGATAAAAATTTTCTTTTTTGGATATGGATATCAAGTAAAGATAAGTTGTTAGTCATTTAGCCGGTCTAGTCACATCCCCGTCACACATTTGATCTGCACCACATGATTTTGAAAATAGCCAATCAATACCCTAGCTTTTAACAGGTGTTCGTTAAAGCAAGGCAAGCCGTTTAGCCGGTTTAGTCACATATTTGATCTGCATCACATGATTTGAGAATAGCTAGTCAATATCCTAGCCTTTAACGTGGCTTTTTAAGAGATAAACCAATCATATTGCAAGATAATGTGTTAATGAAAAAATTCAAAACAAATGATATATCTCATGTATTTTAATAAAAAATATTCCTTGCGAAATTTTACATATGCTATCGCATCCATTATAATCTCTACTCTGAATCTAACTCTAAATTATACCATAATCGAAATACTAATATTCATATATTGTAATTTAATTCGAACCAAAATTCCGATCTCCAACATCTCAACAGCCAAATCCTAACACTCCCAAAATTCTGACATATCCAACATTCCGAAAAATAAATAGAAGCATAAAGGTATAATATAAATTTACCCTTTATACCCTTTATAATCGTTATGTTGTGATGTTGAATATGTTGACTAAGACAAAAGTTTTATTATTAGGTGATATTCATAAATCCAGAGTAACTAATATTTTCGCATGTTAAGAAGTTAGGATTTAAGTTAGGATTTGTGTCAGGATTTTGAGCATTTGATTTCAGGATTTTGATAAGTCAGTATTTTGGGCATCGGGATATTGAATCAAAATCGCAAGATATGGTTATTAATTAGAATTTCGATTATATTATAGTTTAAGATTAGATCCAGAGTATGGACTCGAGAATATATGCATTTCATGTGTTCGATTTATTGAAGCATTGATGTTTGTTGTTAAATCATGTACATGTATTAACGTACCTGTATAATGACAACAATTATCTCGTTTGTTTTGCATTTTTTAATGTGAATTCAAGTTAAAATCAAATATTAAATATTGTCAAAAAATATCTAATACTGCGATGAGATTTCAGTTCGATAAGTGTTCATTCACAATATGGTTATAGTAAATGTGCTCGTTGTCAAGAAATGAGGACTGCTGGAAATGTTTAAAATATCACAAACGAATTTATAACGATGATTGTCTAGCAGAGATAAAATCTTGCAAAATTATTCGAATAGATTGTAAAAGGAGGTTTTGGGTCAATTTATAAAGCAATCTGGTTGAAAGAATGTCATTACATTCAATGAAAGAAATTGAATTTGAATGACGAAAAGAAGGAAAGTTGTGCTTGAATCATTACACAATTCAAAACAAATTTATTGAGAGTTTATACACGAGGTAAAAATGAACATTTTCAAAGTGAAAGTAGCTTTTTTGTTTTCTGAACAATTAAATTTTTCGAAAATAGATTCAGAAATTCATTAACGAAAAATCCAGCTACATGTGCAATTGAATTTTCGTAAATTGTAACTACGAAAAATTGACTTGGGATTAAAATTAAGTTATTATTCAATTATCTCTAATCTAACAATTCACACAGAGAAATTGTTCATCGTAACTTTCATCCTAGAAGTGTATTATTTATTAATGCGTATCGTATAGTATTCCAACAAAATAAAAAATCTGACCGAGAAAAATTTGTAACTTCCTTACATGAGTCCAGAGTTGTTAAATGGAAAGTCATACACTAACGCCGCAGTTGTGTATTTTCAGTGTTACAGCTCGTTAGAATATCCTAAAACTGATGAAAAAACTAAAGAGTGTTGTTAAATTAAAAAAACTGAAACACTACCGCTACATGTATTTGAATTTTTTCTTTACCGTTACACATCGATTGGTTTACCCCAAATCATGTGGTGCAGATCAAATGTGTGGCGAGTATGCAGCTAAACAGGCTAAACGGCTTGCCTTCCTTTAACGAACCCCCTAATTAGGCAAGAATTTGGAATATCCCATTCCATTCTTCAACCATAAATTGTTTTAATTCCTCCCAATTTTTTTGGGTTCTCGCTTTTCTAAGAATGTGCAAATTTTTAATCAGTCTGACAAAAAACAAATCCGAAAAAGAAAACGAAAAATAAAAAATACAGAAAAAGGAATCGAAATCTGGCTTGAAGCTCTAATAAAAAATATTGGGAAACCAATTTTATATTTAATTTTTGTTTTATTTCTTAACTTTTGAAAAAACCTTTAATAATTGCCGGCACATATAAGATTACGCATTCTTATTGGTTTGTCGTCATGTGATCAGAAGATTCAATATCTACATTTCTTTTGGCAATATTCCACAAATTTTTAAATCGTGACTGTTAGAAGACCAATCAATACATTATTTTTGATAGCAACACGATTGGTATATTTAGGATCATTATCCTGTTGTAACTGCCACCTACTTCCAAACATTCTTCTCATTTCTGGTACTGTATATGATCTTTTAATATTTTTAACATAAAATTTTCATCCATTATTTGTTCAAAACAGAAGAGACTTGTTTTTCTTTCATGCTAAATCCACTTCATGCAAGAACTTTACAACGATCCTTCGGCATCTCACCTTTATACCAATGTTTGATTGTGTTGCAGAAGCAGTCTCGTCAGTAAAATGGTCTGATTCCAATCATCATCTAGGTGATGATTAAACAATTGCTTTTTGAATATGAGTGAGCATTGGTGTAGCAAGAGGAAGCATATTTTTATATCCTCATGTGGTCAGATGTCTTAAAACGCTGAACGAAACCTCTATTCCCATCTCTATTAATTTATTGGCAATTGAACTTGCAGAAATTAAAGAATCTCTTCGAATAAATTGACCAATTGCATGAGAAGCGATGGTGTTATTTTTTGATGCCGACCATTTCCTTTTTTTGAAGTTTATTTTTCCATTTTTTTTTAAGTTTTTGA
Source organism: Ambispora leptoticha (assembly GCA_910591765.1). Lineage (NCBI taxonomy): Eukaryota > Fungi > Glomeromycota > Glomeromycetes > Archaeosporales > Ambisporaceae > Ambispora > Ambispora leptoticha. The sequence continues at coordinate 6,451 of CAJVPS010002832.1, forward strand.
AGATTGTTATAAATTGTCCTCAATAATATCTTCGTCAAGAATATATTTTGGCTGCTTTGCGTACTCTCTGCTCCCAAAAATGCAACATCATTTGTGCTTAGATGGAGACATTTTGAAGCAAAATTTTTACTGTGGACGTGAAATTTATAAAATAAAAGCATTACTACACGAGCTTTAATTTTTAATACAATAATTAAGCACAACACTGTATACTAATACATGTATAAGAAAATAATATCTTTAAATAGAATACATTTACTTCTCTTAGTTGAAATTAGGGTTTAATACCAAGCTAATCAACCTAGCGAGTGTACAGTTAAACCCAGTTAATATGACACTATCGGTTCCGGATTTTTTAATGGTGTCATAATACACGTTATACTTGTGCAATGTGCATATACTAAATACATGTAATGATCATAATGTACAGTACATGTACTATATTAAGATGACCATTCATTAAACAATTTAATATCACGTTGCATAACTAATTAATCGGTATATACATGTATCGCGGTCTATAGTATCCCTTCCCGTAAAAATCTAAACTCAAGGCTAGTAAATTAGTAACTAAAGTTTTTAAGAAATCACACTGTGAATTTAAATATATTTATTTGTGAAATAAATATTTGTTCTATTAAAAAAAAGTTGGATTAATTTGAGGTTTAAATTATTTACGACGCCGCGATTTTCTGATATTCAACTCTTTTTTATAACAACCTATTGCTATTTCGAATCTTTGTTATATTTTATAATAACGAAATGTTATAAATGTCTGGGCAAAAAAAAGCCTTCATGATCTGGCTTTTGTTGTTTGGTCATATTAATAGGATTTGCATATTATAGGGGGTCATATAAACGAGGGCTAACTGTATTTATTTATCAAACGAAAAAAATTCAATTAATGGAAATGGTATTATATTTGCCAGAGATAACAAATATAAAAGTTATTTCAAGCAAAATACGAAATTATATATAATACACAAAATCTTAATTATTATAGATTTTCAAATGTGAAGGCACATTCGTAAACTGAATAGCTAAAATACATATTTCGATATATAATTTATTTAAATAACTTATTCATAAAAATCATGATAAATATTCAAGTACATAAAGTTTAATAGTTTTTGGAAAGCTGCTTGAAAATTCTGTGAAATATTTAATGAAAATAAACGTAAAAATCAACATTAAATAATAGGATGCTATGAATCAGGCTTAAAAGCTAAAGAAGCACGATGGTCTGTAAAGTTATTTTGAGCAAAGTTACTTGTTAAAGTATCATTATTAAATTGATTTTGATTGAACGGAACCTGCGATATTGTATTTTGATTATTCGAGTTGTTATGCATTGCTGGATTGACTTGAACAGGCAGTCCAGTGTTGCTAGCAGTATTTGTTGCTTGTTTTTGTTTTCTTTTTCGATTGCATAATATGAAGACTATGAAACTCGCGAGTAAAACCACAACAATTGATCCAACCGTGGAAACAATGACTATCGTTTTTTTATTGTTATTACTATCATCAGGCAATGGTACAGGTGAACTTGTTGATGTGCTTCGTGCGGGCGAACTTGATGATGTGCTTGGAGTTGCGATAAATTTATCAACCCATGTATATGTTGTCTGCGATAAATCCAAGATTTTGATAGCTTGTCTATAAGGATTTGCAGTTTTAAAATATCCTAAAAATTATTTCGTTACGCGTTAATTAATTTTAAACTAAATCGGTTGATACAGGATTTAATAAAAATAATTACCCAGGTATGCGATCATATAATTATTATATATAACGGAGGTAAAATAAGCAGGCACATCAACAATATTAGGCCCGTTTTTAGTTACCAGCTCTGAAATTTCAAATGTTTGCAAGTCTAAAGTAATCAAATAATCAGGCGGAACTCCTGAAGCATTTGACATCGAACCTCCATATAGGATGATGCTTTGATTATTGGGCGCTATGCACAGTTTTGATTTATTTAGTAACTCAATGGAATAAATAAGCCATTTGCTACTAAAACCTTACCAAGAACTGCGGAGTGGCGATAACGATCATTTATGTTTGAATTATATGTCGCATTCTTTCATTTTAAACAAAATGATTAACGCTAATTTTACTACACTAATTATAGATTTAATTTACTCGTTACCTTTATAGTCCATGGATTATTATCAGCATTAAGAGTATCATATATCAAAATCTTTAAAGAAAATTTATAATGTATTTTATTTTAATAAAAAGAGCAAAATTTAAATGACTCTGAATATACAAAATGCATGCCTAATACCTCGCGAATATCGGCAGATTTTATGTTGGGGAGTCCTTCAATAACACCGCCAATATAATAAATTTTACCATCCTTTAAAGTCACTGAATATCCCCATCTTTGCACAGGGACATAAGAAGGAAGAATTCTGCTCCATGTTGACGTAAATGTGTCAAATATATACATGGCTTGATCTACTACATAGGCTACTCCACCCCAGATATAAAGTTTTCCTGTGTCATCAAAAATCGAACTAACAGAACAACGTACACTTGGTGTAGTGCCTGTGGATATAACAGTCGAAATTGAAACTGGATAAGAAGTTACATCAATTTTATAAAAGGTATTTATGAAAGTTCCATTATTCCAATTATTTGAGTATGGCTGTTCATTATATATAAATTAATTAAAAAATTTAAAAGTAATAATATTTGTTCCAAATTTGTACTTACGATTAGTCCACCAAAAGTTATTGAATACGCCTAATTTTCTAGTTTTAGAAATAAAATTTTTTATATTTTATTTGTGAGATTTAATTAAAAATAGTAATCCAAATTCTTTGATCTTTTTTTTATTAGATTCATCTTTTGATTTCTAATTTCAGAAAATATTTTTTTTTGCTCTTTTCAAAAGAATCATTTTTGAATAATGCCTAAAAGATCATAACTTACAGATTTTGAACATATGAGATTATTGATCTATAGAAAACAATAAGTGAAATCAGTAAAATATTAAAAAACATAAATTCATAGTTGGTAATATAATAAAAACACGTCAAACCGCTCAATATCACATTTTAATAAATCTGAAATATCAAATATTTATGTAATATATACATATGAACAAATTAATATATCACTTATTAATGAAAAATAATCTGAAATATATAAATATATTATTAAATAGAGCAGGATTTGCTGATTCTAATTATATAAATTTTATTTAAAGTTAATATATAAATTTTCTTAAAAATATCAGTTAGATTTAGTTATACAAAAGTAATCAATTTAATTTAAATAAGAATATAGAATTTTTAATAAACAAATTTTTATAAAAAAGATATATTTTATCAGAATTTTCAAATTTTAAGCTTTTAGAATATAATTATAAAATTTAAATTATTAGTTGTATTATATATCTTGTCTAAATATTTTAGTCTAGCTTATATATATTAGAAATGTATAAGAAACTTGAAAATTTTCTATTTGAAATATGTAAAAATTAATAAGCTATATATATAATAAATAAAATAGATATAAAATTATAAATATATATGAAATATAGGTTAAAAATCATAAGAAACTCAAAAATGGTTTACTTAAAATAAAATAAAATAAAATAAATATATAATGATCAAAATATAGATAAAAACTACAAATATATCAGAAACCTTATAAAATATACTAAAAATACATAAAAAATATAATCTTATTAAATATACTGTAAGATTATTTATTTTTAAATAAGATAAAATGCAAAGTAAATAATTTTAATTTATAAATATTTATGATTTTATTATTTGAATAATATTTAAATTAAAAATTAAAATACAAAACAAAAGTAACTTGTTTATATAGAATAAAATGAATATGAAATATAAATAAATTATTAATCTATAAGTTAAATATAATTAATTGATATAATTTATATCTTTAGAAAATAATAAATCATAATTCAATAAATTAATAATGATAAATAATATAAATAATAATAAATAAGAATGAATAAAAATATAAAAGAAATAATTAAAAAAAAATCTAATTAAATTATTAATTAGCTAAATTAATAATTAGAAAATACATAGTGATTATCTATATGACAATATATTAAATCAAATTAATTTAATATATAATAATTATTTGTATATTCAGAGTGAAATTGATCAAAATAAGTAATATAAAATTATAATATAAATAAAGATTTAAGTTAAAAAATATAATTAATCAATATTATTATATACTTTTTTACTTAAATATAAATTTTCATTCTATTTAAGTATATAATTTTCAAAGATATTTATCTTCTTTATAATATTTTTCAAGTTTTCAAGAAATTTTCAAATGATATTATAAAAAGAATAATCTAGTTATTTGACAAGATATTAAAGTTTGTAATTATAAATTCTTTTATTAAGAATATAGTTAACTTCATATTTTTCTTCATTATTTAATATAATAATAGTAAATAATAATATATCTATTAAATTCATTATCTAAATTATATTCTTTAAAAGTATAATATAAAATAGTTTAATAAAAAGATAAGATGAAGACTTGAAATTAAAAAAATTATTATTTTTAATATTATTAATAAGTTTAGTTATACTTTTTATGAATTCTTTAAATTATTTATTATTTATATTTATTATAATTCAAATTAAACTAAATTAAGATATATATAAAGTATATATATTAAAATATAAGCATAAGATATAATAAGTAATATTTTATAATATGATTCATTATGAAAAATTTGATATATTAGATAAATATTAATAAATTATTTTTTCAAAATAAAATTTTTTAATTCTGTTTCATCTAATTAAGTTATTAGATATTAAGATTTATTTAAATATAAAATTTTTATTATATATCTTTTATAAAAAAATTTTTACTAATAACTTTTTTCAATTATTATTTCTTAAATTTTACTATATAAAATTTGATTAAAATTAAT
>CAJVPS010002833.1:0-11391 GCA_910591765.1 Ambispora leptoticha
TATAGAAATAATTATAAAATGTAAAAGTTATAAGAAAATGTGATTTTGCATAACCACGAAAAGATTAAAGAATTAGGGATTTTTATGCTACTACAGTAACAGTAATATATAGTCCTCCTTCAGAAAATTTTTGCTCCTGCAAAAATCAATTAATAATCTTTAATAATTATTCAAGTGATACAACTTGATTGATGTAAATTCAAATCTATTATTAAATACTTCTTTTTCAGAGTGATAAATAAAAAAAACTTTATAAGTAACATTATATGATCTATTATGTATGTGCTTTCCAAGAGTATTCTTAATTTTTTTTTGATTTCTGATATTTCTCTTAAATATTTCTGAAGTTAAATTGAAAGTATATATTCGAGTTTATAGTATTGTAACATTATCTAACTATTATTATTCAAAGAATTATTATAAATTAATAATATAGCTTCTTTGAGTTAAGTAAGTCAATCCTTATCCAAGATTTATTTAACTTTTTTTATAATAGATGTCAATATTTCAGATTATTCTTCAAAAGTGATTGAATTATTAGAACTTACAAATTCTGATTCTTCTTTAATATTCTCTTATTTAATATTAACTTTGAATTCATCTTTTGATGAGATAATAATAAAGATGTTTAACTAATTAAAGTTCAGATCAGTAGTTATATTAATTGATTCAACAGGCACTTTAAAAGATTTAACAATTAATTGAGTATTCAAGAAAAATATCTTGAGTAAATCCAGATTATATAAGTAAATCCAAGAGTGTAATATTAATTTCTTGTCCTGTATTATCATAAGTGAGTAATCCATAAGTAAAGAAGATAATTATTTCAAAGGATTGATATATGAGTATTTCTTGATAGATCTTTTCAAGAGATTTAATCATCAAAAAGATAATTCAAGTTAGTAATTAAGACTAAAGATGGCATAGCAAGTATATGATACTTATTTGTTACCTGTTGCAACATGTTGCAACTTCAAAATTTTACAAGTTGCAACTAGTTGCAACTAGGTGATACTTTATTTATCATTATATTATAACAGTTGAGAAGTCATCTTTAATTGAGATATAATAAAGAATAATAAAAGTAAAAGTATAAAAGAATTTGAAAAGATATAAGATAATAAGAGTAAAAAATAATAGATAACAATAAAAATATGAAAGAATAAAAAAAAGAAAAGAGGAATAGTGAGAATATTTATATAAAATTTGAACTAAAATTCTACTATAAGTGATAAGAAAATATTAGAATAAGAATAATTATAAAAATAAATAAAAATAAGATAAAAAAGAATTTTGAATATAGGAATAACAAAAATTAAAGAGATAGTTTATGTGAGTTACTTAATAATAATTTGTGATTCAAAGTAATCTTGATAATCATGATAATATTTAAGTTATCTTTCATTAATAGAATATTTGTGAACTTTTCCTTTCTGATCATGAATTTTGTAAGAGTTATATCCAGTATAGTTATGAATATAGTATTATTCTTTAATTCAGATAGATTGAAATTTATCTCTAATTACTGAGTATTATTTCATATCAAATAGTAATACTTTGTTTTTAATCTTAAATATTATTTCTTTTTGAATTTTGTCATTATATATTTGAGAGTATTATAATTATCATTCTTTTATATTTTACTTTATTTCTAATATTTATTGTGATAATTGATCTATTATATTATATATTTGCTGTATTAATTTTTCTTCTTTTATAGAATCTTTTTCCAAATGAGTAGGAATTTTTAATTCAATTGGTAATTTAGCATTTCATCTATAGATTAAAAAAAATGGTTCATACTTTGTTATTGAATTTTGATTAGTTTGATAAGCAAAAAGAGTAGTAGGAATGAAGGTATCTCATTCTTGTTCATGTATTATTATCAATTTTTGTAAGATTATATATAATGTTTTATTAAAATATTCTATTATTCTATTTATTTATGGATGGTAAGATAAAGAAAATTTATACTTGATTCCAAATTTTATTAATAATTTCTTGACTATTTCATTGATAAATTCTAATTTATTATCTGATTGAATTTTTTTAGAATATTTATATCTATATATTATTTCTTCAAAAATAAATTTTGTGATTGTAGTAGCTTTCTTATCTGAAATTGCTTTAGCTTTAAATTATTTTGTAAGATAATCTATTATTATAATAATATATCAATTTTTAGTTATTATTATTTTACTAGATTTAATTAAATTAATAATGATTCTGTTAAAAGATTATCTAATTTTGATAGGATGCAAAGATTATTTGATAGTTCTTTTATCAGATTTCACAGATTTTCACATAATTCTTTATATTAATTCTCATATTATTCTATCAATATTTATTTGTAATTCATTGATAAGTTTCTTCATATCTGAAATATCTAGATAAAGAACTTAAATGTAAATTAATAAAAATAGTTTCCATTTCATTTTCTTTGATAACTTGAAGAGATGTAGTTAGTTTTTTTCTTCTATTAATTTTGTATAATATACTATCAATTTGTAAAAAATATTTTGCTTAATTATGAATTTTGTATTATTATTCAAGAGTTAATTCTACAAAATAAGTTTTATTATCTAAATATCATTATAAATTATAGTAAGTTGTTAAATTCATATTGTTATTATAAAGAGAAAAGTTATTTAATAATCTTCTGAATATATCTGGGATAAGGTGTTAGCATTTTAATTCTTTCTTTCAGATTGATATGTAATAATAAAGGTATATTCTATAAGAAATATGATCCAGTGGTTTATTCTAGCAGAATGATTTGATTAATTTTTAAATAATTATCTCAAGATATTATGATCAGTAATAATTTTAAAAACTATTCCAAGTAGATAATGACAAAATTATCTAACAGCCTATATGATTACTAATACTTCTTTTCAGTTACTCTATATTTTTGTTCATTTGATTTTAAAGTAACACTTGCATAAGTGACTACTTGTTCTCTTCCATCTTTATCTTTTTAAGATAGGATAGCTCCAAGTTTTAAGTCTGAGACATTAGTATAAAGATAGAATTTCTTTGTAAAGTCAGAATAAATCAAAATAGGTATAGTTGTAAGATATTATTTAATTTGTTAAAAAGCTTCTTCTTGATCTACAGTCCAAATAAATAATTCTTTATTATGAAGTAATTTAAATAAAGATGTAGCAATTTGAGAAAATTCTTTAATAAATTTTCTGTAATATTCAGCTAATTCAAGAAATAATTAGAGTTCTTTAATAGAGAAAAGTCTTGTATTTTCTGAATAGTTAATGGATCAGAGGAAATTTTTTCTTCAGTTATGACATATCCAAGAAATGATAATTCTCTTCTGTAAAAGTTATATTTTTCTGAATTGAGTTTCAAGTTGGCATTTTTAATTCTGCAAAATACTTTATTAAGATGATTCAAGTATTCTTCAAAATCTTTTAAGAATATACTCAGATCATCAATATACACATTGGCAAAATTCCAATTATATTCTTCTAGTACTATATTTATAATATATTAAAAAGTTGCTAGAGCATTATATAATTTAAAAGTATAATATTGAATTCAAAAAGTTCTTCTCTGGAGATGAAAGCAGTTTTAAATTTATTTTTTTCTTTTATTTTGATTTGCTAATATTCAGAGATTAAGTCCATAGATGAAAATCAATAAGCATTTTCAAGAGAGTTTATTATTTTATCAATTCTTGATAAAGGATAAGTATCTTTTTGAATAATTGCATTTATTTTTCTGTAATCAACACAAAATCTTTTTTTCCATTCTTTTTAGAGAAAATAATAATAAATGAAGTTCAAGAACTAGTTGATGATCAAATAATATTGACTTTTAATATTTTTTAAATTTCTTCTGATATGAATGATTAATCTGGAAGGATAGTTTTATAAGATTATTATTTAATAAGTGATTTATTTTCAGTATGTATCTCATGTTGAATTATATTACTTTGACCAAGTTCATGTAATTCAGTTGCAAAGATATCAGTATTATTTTCTAATAATTAAGTAAGAAGTCTTTCTTGTTTAGCAGTTAATTTTTATTATTCAATAACTTTTTCTTCTTGTTCTTGTTTTAAGAAATAGGTATAAGCTTTTTGATAATCAATAGATCCAAATCCAGCTATTTCTTGACTAGATTATCCTAGTTTTTCTCTAGTAGAAACTGACTTAAGTTGATTAACAGGTGTAAGTTGAAGAAATACAAGTTGAGCAATTTTTTGATCAATAATATAATCATCTTCTAAGTCATTTTGAATAATGATACTAATATTTCCAGTATATCCAGAGTCAATAGTTATATCTTTAATATTGATTTCTTGTTTTGCAAGAAATGAGTGAGACACTACTGACATACAACTCCTACAGGAATTTCTATGATAATATAGATATCTACTAATACAACTTGATATGATAAAATTCTAATTGCTTCTTTTCCAGTATAATGAATATAATATCCAATATCAGTTGAATATGCTTTTTCTAGTAATTTTTCTTTTTCTTGATCATTATAAACTTTAACTGCATAGTAATTATTATTTTATTCCACAGAGATATCCTTTAAATAATTATTAAATTGTTATGAAAGTTCATTAAGAGCTTGATAAATAATATTGAATCTTTCATGTATTTTATCTAATTCAAGTTGAGAAGACTAAGTTAAAATAGAAGTAAAGCTGATTTCTTTAATTAATTTATTTGTTACTACTTTTTCTAGAATTAATTTCAAAGTCATAGAGCATTTTTCTTTATCTAATTTAACTGAAAGTTCAGATTGTACATAATCATCACATTTGTCATTATCACAAGAAATCAGATATTCTTGATAGAGTTTCACATTAATATAATTCAAGCAAGCAAGCTGTTATCTTTGATTAGAACTAAGTTATTGATAAATATATTAAAATATTTCAGTAGCAGAGACTTCTACAGAATTCTTATAAATAATCTCATGAACAAAATTATTCTTATATATAAAGCAAGATAGGATTGTTTTGTTAATTTCATTATATTCTTTATAAACTTCTAATAGTATTCCTCTTTCTCTAAGCTTGTTAATTATTTTGATATTCTTTCTCTATTCTTCATGATTAAACTAATAAATATATTGATATTTTTAAGTACAGAAGTATTTCTTTTTATAACTTTCAGTAATAAATATTTCTCTAGGTTCATTATATTCATTATATTAAGAGCAAGCAGGAAGATTTAATTATTTTTCTCTGATATAATTATCACAAGTAATTACTTTTTTTCTATTTATTTTGAAATATATTTCAGTATAATATTTATCTATATATTTTTCATATTCATGACATTTTTCAATCTGAGAATTAAAATAAATTTATTATATAGCAAATTAATATGTATCAAAGCTTTTCTTGACTCTTTTATTAATAAAGAGTTCTTATTCAACTTCATCAGCCTAATCTTTATTGATTTTGAATTTAGCATGAAAAGATTTATGAATTTTGATTATTATTCAGTTAGCAAGATCATTATAGTATTAATGATATTGATGATCAAATATAAAGAAATTTTTATGATACTAGTATTGGCTATTTGATTCTTGCCAGTCAAATAACCATCAGTTATTCCAATTGCATTGTTAGGTAAACTTCTTGTTAAGTTATTTGAAATTTTTCCAGATATATTTCTTTTATTTAATTTTGATTTCTTCTTGGTAAGCTTATACTTCATAAATTTTTTTAACACTTTGAATAATTTGAAATAATATTTCTTCAAAGTTAACATTTCTTAATCTTCAGTTTGAAGTTTTAACAGGAGTTTAGGCTTCTTTGATAATAATTTTAATACTATTATTATCTTGAAATTCTTGTTGTCTAGAAGTTATAATATTCTAATTATCATGTTACTATATAAGAAAAGTCTTCTTCTTCAAGTATTGTTTTTCAAATTCACTTTCAGAATCTTTTTCTGATTGGTCTTCTTCAGAACTGATATCATCAAATATTAGTTCTCCTTTATCACTATGAATAAATTTAATTAGTACTTTTTCTTTTTGATCATCATATTTAAAAGTGAGTAATTCTTTTCTGATATTAATATTAGCTTTGATTTTATTTAAAAAGTTTATGTCAATAATTATTAAGTATATTTTTGCTTTAATAATATCTATTTTAGTAGGAATTATGATTTTATGAATATTCAAAAATAGATTATTGATAGTTTTAAGAGATTATTTAGATATACCATTTATATTTGACATTAAAATATTTGAATTATATTGTAATTTTAATTCTATATTTTTAATAAAGTTATATATAGTAACACATCCAGAAATACCAGTATCAATGATTAAATCAATAATATTCTTTCTAACTTTGCTTCATACCAAACAGATGTGATTTTGAGTTTTTGTCCAAGTAATACACTTCTTTTTCTTTTTGATTTTAAGACTATAACTCATCATATTTCTTTTGATAATTGAGTTCTTTGTGAAGGTGAGATCTAAATAAGCTAAGCAACAGTTATATTTGCTTTCTGTTAGGCCAAATCTTCTAGAATATCATATAGTTTAGCTATAATAGTAAGTATAGGTAAAGTGATTTTGCTTTTCTTTTTATGAATAATCTTTTTGATGAGTTCTTTCTCAAGAGTTTTAGATAATCCAGTATTATTTATATCTTGATCAAGAATAATTTCAGAAGTATCTTTCTGTTTTTCTTCTTTATTATTATTAGATTTCTTATTTTTAATAACTGTTTCTTTACAAGATTGATCTATAAATCTGATTCCATAAAAAGTAGTTCTGAAATTTCTGGATTTTCTTTCAGTAGTCAAGTATTCATATGTATTAAGTAGTAAATTTACATTATCAGATTTGGCAGTTAATATCTGAATACTATTAGTTAGAGCTTGTATTTGAGCTAATAATGTATTTTGATTATTATTTGCATTTTGATTATTATCAATATTTGTCTGATTTGGTAACATATTATTTTATTACTGATTATTTCTATTAGTTTTTTGATAATTATTTCTAAAGTTGTTCTGATTATTCTGATATGATTGTAACTGAAAATAATTAGAATAGATATGATCTGATTTATCACAATTATAACAGATTGAAACTGGTTTAGAATTTTGATTATTGAATTTATAACCTGAATTATTTCTGTTATAATTTGATTCTTTATTAATTTCAATACTTTCTATTTGCTAGTTGAGATCTTGAAGCACTATTAATATAGCATTTAGTATGAAGTTATTTTGGATTTGAGATTAATAATATTCTCAGGTTGATATATCTGCATCTGTTTTTTCTATATTTTTGGCAACTTATATTATATTTAAGAAAGTTCCATCAGCTAAGATCTGAATCTATTTTCTAATCTCTGATTTCAATTCTCTTTTGTATGTTTAGATCTTATATTCTTCCGGATATTCATTTTCTAGATCTACTTTACAAAATAGATTAATGAATTTGTCTATATATTCTTTCATAGTACCAGTCTGTTGTAATATTTCAATCTCATCTTGCCATTGATTAATTCTTTCTCAAGTATGAAAGTGTGTAACAAATTGATAACTAAAACTGTATAATTAATCATTATCATCATTTCAAACTGTTAATCTAATAACATTATCTCTTTTTCTTTTATCATACCATAAGACAGTAGCATCTTCTAGATATTCTCTAACTAGTTATATTTTTCTAGTATCAGTAATTCCATTAGCTTGGATAGTAATATTAAGATCTTTTAACTATTCTATTGAATTTTGATTATTTTCTCAGTATTTTCTGATAGGAATATTAATTTTTTCTATAGATCAGGCATTCTGATCAGTCATTCAATTAGTGAGAGCTCCAAGAGTTACAATAAGATTATTCAAGTTATTATTATTATTTTGATCTATTTGATTATCTTTTTCTTCTTCTAATTAATTGTTATTTTTTGAATTAGTATGATTATCTTCTTCTGAACTGGAATAATTACTATTTTCTTCTAGTTTTGGAGTTAATATAAATTATACTGAGAAGATAGGAGTATCTTCTGAGTTTTTGATTTCAGAATAGTATCTATCAATATTACTATTAATAAATAGAGTTTTTGAATGAAAGATAAAGTCTTAATAAATAAATCATTAGTAAAGTTGTTCAATTAAGTTGAGTTATTCTTCTTGAGTATTAATTTTGTCAAATATAAGAGTATTTACTAATTATACTATACTTTGTCTCAATTGACTAATATGTATTTCAGTAAGATCAAGTTGAATTAATTCTTGAAATAATAAATATATATTTTGATTAATTGATATTGCTCCAATATATTCTGTAAATAAATAAAAAATATAGAATTATAAAGAGAAATTAGATTTAAGAGGATGACAATAAGGGCAAAAGTCTTAAGAGGATATTCTAACAGGATAATTAGGAATTTGATGTGTCTTAAAATAATAATTAATAGGTAGTCTACTAAAAGAATAATAGTTAGTTATGAAAGTTCAAGATACAAATATTTATTAGTTATGGATGATAAAAAAAAAGATATATATAAAAAAATATGAAAATGGGGTGTGGAAGGGATTTTCCTTCACAGAGGTAATAAATAACAATAAAATAAAGATCTCTGAAGATTTTACTTTATAGAGAAGATACCAAAAATATATTATGATGAATTGATAAGTGAGATTTTACTTGAATTCATCTTAATAATATAGAGTTGGAAGAAACTGAAATAATTAAAGAATAAAGAGAGAGAAATTAAATTATACTTTCAATAATAACAAAGATTTTTAAGATTTATGTCAATATCTATGAATATTATCTTAAAAAAAGTAATAAAATAAAGAAATAAATAAATAAATTAAAGAAATTACAAAGACAATCCCATTATAATGAAGATGTCCAGTCTGGTATTTTCTTTTGATATAATAAGATCTTCAGAATAATGAGATATCTGTATTAATCAAAGATTATATTACTATATCTATTTCTTCAGATTAGAGTAAAAATACTAAATAAATGCACATGTAGTCAGAAAAATGGTTTGCTTTATTAATAAATATATAGAATATTTAAATCATTCAAATGATTATCAAAAAACTACTAATTTTCATTTGCACTTTTGAATTGATAATTTTCCTATATAAATTCTTTTTTATATTGCTTAAGTCATGCAAAAAATTTATGCTAATATCTAAGTTATCTTCCTTTTGCATAATAAATAATATCAACTTGTCAATTGATTTGATGACTTCAGTAGTTATTATTTTGGACTTGTTCAAGTTTGCATTCTTCTCAACAGCTTCTTTGCCTTAGGCTAAGACAAGAATTTTGTCATTATTCAAAATATCTGCACTTTATATTATAGAATTGATAGTGATGTACTTGCTTACTGAAAATGGATTATCTGATGCAAGCTAATCAATTAGGTTTTGAATAATATTACAGTTATACTTGTTGTTTGATAGTAAATTGAAAAAATCATTGATATTGTCTATAGCTGGATTTGCTGGTAATATATCTGTTTTTGTCCAGCATGACATAATTAAATCTGTTTGAACATATTTCCAAACTTCTTCTATGAAGTGAATTGCATTCAAGATTATAAAATCAGATACCAGAATATCTAACTCAATAAATATATCATAAATATTTATTCTGTTTTCACAAAGCAGTTGTTAATATTTTGCCTAATAAAAAATGATTAGCATATTAATATAAAATTTAATAACAGAATTACTTATTTTAAATGAATGTATAATTCCTATATCACATGATTATAAATGAGCTATTATATTTTTTGGAAGGTGATGTAATATAATATTAGAATATGTAATCTCTTCTTCAACTGTATGTATAATGATATTATCTAATAAGAGTAAAATTTGATATTATTCTTTTCATATATCTTCATTCAGCTTGATAAGCTAATAACTAAAAATACCTAATTACATCCATGCACTTGAGTTCTAATAATAATAAACAGGTAAATTTTTATGATTGATATTTTGCATACATCTTGAATTTCTATATTTATAGATAAAAACTGGTGTAAGCTTTCAGATTTCTGTTATATTACAGGTAAGTAAAATTATAATATGATCTTTAGGTTTTTTATTTCAGAAACCAAATAACGAGCAAGTATTTTTGAGAGTTTCAATTTCCAATAGAGTACCATTTCATCACAATTAAAAATATTTTTCAAATTTCATATGAACAAAAGATTATAAAGGTCATAATGGTATTGTAGTAGATCTTCTAAAGAAGCTGAATTTGTCTTTTCATGTCAAATATATTCACAAATATTATAATACTTTTTAAAGTGGTCAAACTATCCATATAAGTCTTTGAAATTCTTGATTTCAAGATATTTAGCAAAGATAGTAGCTTTTATGACAACAATATATCCAGATAATATTTGGTTATTATGTGTGATTTGATCAATCCAAATAGCTAATGCTTATTTGATTGCTGGAAATTTTGATAATCTTTCATAGTGCAAGAATATAGTATAATTATTTGGTTCTAATACCAGAAAGTACTATCTCTTTTTTAAAATATCAAATATTATTACTTTATTCATATTATATTGCAAAGCCAGTTGGTTGTTCTTTATATTTGGATTTGTGTTTTTCACATAATATATCTCAATTTTTTTATTAACAGTCAAGTATATTCATTTTCTTTTAATATCTGATTTATCTTTTGCTTTGATGAATATCTTTATTGAAGAACTAGCAAAAATATTTTGATTCTTCTATGATCACTTTAAAGAAGCAGAATGGTCACTATTACAATTGGTCTTTATTTATGAACATAAATATGTTATACATATTTATAATACTATATTTTTATTGGTCAAAAAAATTTCTTTCTTTAGTTAATAAAAGAAAATCTTTGAATAATTTAGTTAAATTGAAAATTTCAGTTTAATAGAGTAAATTTGTTACTATTATTTTAATAAAAATCTTTGAATATAGTTAATAAAGATTTTTATATTAAAATTTGATTAACTAGAATAAATTCTATATGATTGAAAGTGAATTTTAAAAAATCTTTATTATAATAAGATATTTAATATAATAGAATTCATTATAATGGAGTTTTCTTTGTATAAAGATTAACTGAGTAAAGCTACTAGTAATTGATATAATTCAAGATTTTAAATTAATTAAATAGTAAGCTATTAATCAAAGAAAGCTATAACTAAGATAAAAATAAAAACTAAAATATAAAAATTAAATAACTAAATAAATAAAAGGTATAACTTATTTATAATAGAGATCTTCTACTCTCAAAAATAATAAATAAAAAGTATGACTTATTTATAGTAAAAATCTTTTACTCTCAAAACAATATCAAATAAATCAAAAATCAATATAATATTATAATTCAAAAATCAAAAATCAACTTTATATAGTC
>CAJVPS010002834.1:0-11390 GCA_910591765.1 Ambispora leptoticha
CCCTTTACCTTTATAAATAATTCAGTCTTCGCCCTCAAAACTTATTATAAACTATATTCGTGGTAAAATCTACCTTCCAGAGTATAGTTTGTAATAATATATTTCATTATTTATTTAATACAATACAATATTTCTGAAGTATTTTATATAAAGTTCTATTAAATTATTCTATTATTTTATTAGTCTATAAGTAATATAATAATGAAAACTTGTATTTAATTCCAAATCAAATGATAAGTTCTTCAATTACTTGAACTGTGAATTCAGTTTCTTGATCAGATTGTAATTTTTTATAATATTTATATTTATAAATTATTTCTTCAAAAATAAATTTGATAATTATACTAGCTTCTTTATTTAGAATTGCTTTTACTTCAGACTATTTAGTAATTAGATCTATTACTATAGTAATATATCAATTTCTTTTCTTGATTACATTGCAAAAACTAACAAGATCAATTACAATTCTATTAAAAGATTATCCAATTTTAATAAGATATAGAGATTATTTTATAATTTATCTACCAGTTCTTTGATAAGTTTCACAAGATCTAATAAAGTTCTTTATATCTGTTTCCATTCTATTTTACCAATATCTAATAATAATTTATTAATATGTTCTATCAAATTCAAAGTATTTAGCAAGTAAACCTGAATATATGCTAGTTATTACTGCTTTAATTTTATTTTCTTTTAATACTTAAAATAATATGATAGATTTTTTTTTCTATTCTTTTTGTAAAATATTCTATTAATTATTAAAAAGTATTTTAATTGCTGATAAATTTTCTTTTATTATTCTTCAGTATATTCTACAAGATAACTTTTATTTTCTAGATATTTTATTAAGTCATAATATATTGTTAAATCCATTATTTTGAGTTAATCAGATTTGGATAATTTATTTAATTGGTTATCTAGTAAAAATTATTCCAAATAATTGTTATTTAGCTAAGTTTAATGTTCCACTCTTATGAATATATTCTTAAAAGTATATCTGCATTTTGATTGATCTTTCCAGTTCTATAAGTAATAATAAAGTTATATTTTATTATAATCATTATTTATCTTAAGATTCAAGATCCAGAATTAACTTGTTTAGTAAATAGCTAACAAAGTACATTATGATCAGTAATAATTTCAAAAAGAGATCCAAGAAAATAATATCTAAATTATATAGCAGCTCAAACTATAGTCAAAGCTTCTTTTTTAATAATATTATAATTCTTTTTAGCTGGTTTGAGTGAAATCTTAGCATAAGCTACTACTTGTTCTCTTTCTTTATCATCTTTTTAAGATAATATTATATCAAGTCCAAAGTTAGAAATATCAGTATATAAGTAGAATTTTTTGATAAAATCAGGATAAATTAAAATTAGAGCAAAATTAAGTTTTTTTTCAAAGTCTGAAATGCACTTTCTTGATCTATAGTCTAAATGAAAATAATATTATTCTTTAAAAGTTTAAATAAAGATATTATAATTTGTGAGAATTCTTTAATAAATTTTCTGTAATATCCAGCTAGTCCTAAGAATAATCTAAGATTTTTAATATTTGTTGATATAGAAAACTCTTAAATTTGTTGAATTGTTAAAGGATTAGATAAAATTCTATTTTGAATTATAATATTTCTAGAAAGAATAAGTTATCTTGAGTAAAGTTACATTTTTCTAAGTTGAGTTTTAATTTAGCTTCTTTAATTTATTGAAAGACTTTTTGTAAATATTCTAGATATTTTTTCTAAGTTTTTGAATATATATTTATATCATCAATATAAATCATAACAAATTTCTAATTATAGTTTCCAAGTATCCTATCTATAACTTATTGAAAAGTTGCTGATATATTACAAAGTTCAAGAGATATAACTTTGAATTTATATAATGCTTCTCTTAAAATAAATGCTATTTTTTCAATACTAGATGGTTTCTATTTTGATTTGCCAATAATCAGATATAAGATTTATAGATAAAAACTATTTTATATTTCCAAAATTATCTATCATCTTATCAATTTGTAATAAAGAATAGACATTTTTCTTGTTAAGAGTATTGAATTTTCTATAGTTAATACAAAATTATTTCTTGTCATTTTTTTGTTACTACTATAATAGGTGAAGCCCAGGAGCTATTGGATTTTAGAATAATATCTGCATTTAATATTTATTGAATTTTATCATAAATAAATTCTTGATCAGATATAGTTGCTCTGTAAGTCTTTTGATAAATAAACTTTTTATTTTTAGTATTAATTAAGTGTTGAATAATATTAATTTGTCCAAGTTCATTCAGATTTGATACAAAAATATCTTTGTATACTTGTAATAAGTTATGTAAGACATCTTGTTATCCAAGTATTAATTCTCTTTATTCAACTACTTTTTTAATTTTTTTTTATCTAGAAAGTATATTTTTATTTCATTCTTTTTAGTTGATCCAAATCTTTTAGTTTCATGAGATAATTCTCTTAATTCTTCTCTAGTTTTTACAGACTTTATTTCTTTAATTGGGACAAGTTGCAAAAAAACTATTTGAGTAATTCATTTATTAGATTAGATTTTATAAGATTCTTTAGAATTGTTATGCAAAAGAACTCTTATATTTCTAGTATATTCAGTATCAATAGTTCTTTTTTTGATTTCTATTTCTTTCTTGGCTAGTGATAATCAAGATATTAATTAATAAATAATTCCTACAGGAACTTTAATTGTCAAATAAAGATCAATTATAATTGTTTAACAAGATTAAACCAGAATTATCTCTTCTCCAGAATATCTGAGATCAAAGCCTGTATCATATTCATAAGCTTATTCAGGTATTTTTTTTATTTTCATTATTATAGATTTTGATAATTAAATTTGCTGATTATTTTTTGAGTTATTTTTTTTTCTTTATCTTCATATTCTTCAGGTATTATATAATATTCATTTAAGATTTCTTCAATTGAATTATAATCATTATCTTCAGCTTTCTCTTCTTTTTCTGATTCTGAATATTTTTCTTTTAATGATTTTTCAACCTAATTAGATTGTATACAATCATTATAAGTATCAGAATTATAAGAAATCAAATATTTATTGCAGAGTTTCACATTAATATATTCTAATTAAGCTAGTTGTTTTCTTCAGAAGGAAGATAGTTGTTGATAAATAGCCAGAAAAATTTCTTAAGCTAATACTTCTTCTGAATCATCATAGATAATATACTATATCTCTTCTTCTTTATCATATTCAGTAATATAATAGATAAGTATTACTTTTCTAATTTTATTATATTATTAATAAATATTTAATAAGTTATTATCACTTCTTAATTTTCTAATAGTACTATTATTTTTTTGCCAATCACCATAATTAAATATATATATAGATTACTTAGTATAGTTGTAAAAATATTTAACTTCATTATATTTTTAGATAACTTCAAGAAAGTGTCTAGCTTTATCTCAAAGTTTACAGTAAGCACAGATAAATAAATTAAGTTATTATTAGGTAAAGTAATTAGTATAGTATTACTTTTCAGATTCATTTCCATCTCTAGTTTTTGAAATAGTTTTACTATTCATAAAGTATTTACAATATAAACATTTAACTATTTTTTCTTCTAGTTTTAATTTTTGCAGAACTTTACTTCTAAAAAAAATCTTTCTTCAGTAATAGATATCTTTTCTGATTCTTAAATATATTCTATTTCTAATTACCAGTTTTTAGTTTTATTTTGAGATAATATTATTAATAGATTACTTGATATATTTATTTTAATATTAATCCAGATAATTAAATCATCAAAATACTGAGAGCATTCATATTTGGAAGTGAATAATTTATAATGATACTAATATTCAGTTACAAGTCCTCTCCAATCAAAAGTT
Organism: Ambispora leptoticha; assembly: GCA_910591765.1. Taxonomy (NCBI): domain Eukaryota; kingdom Fungi; phylum Glomeromycota; class Glomeromycetes; order Archaeosporales; family Ambisporaceae; genus Ambispora; species Ambispora leptoticha. Next base: position 3,871 of record CAJVPS010002834.1, read on the forward strand.
CACTTAGAACTTTGATAGAAGTTTGTTGAAATCTTCTTTCTAATTTTGAATATTCTTTCTAGGTGAAAGTAATATTCTTGACTTGTATTTCTTTTTTAAAAATTTTGTATTTCTGACTTTAGAAATTGAATTTACTGTGAGATAAGAAACTTTTCCAAAGTCTATATCATTAAATTATCTGAATAAAGTATGAATCTGAGTCCAGAATTTATCAGATATCTAACAAAGAAAATTACAATTTTCTAAGTCTTGATCTTTAATTTTGAACTTATTATTAATAGTTTTACTAGAGGATATTTCAAGTTATCATTACTATCTTCAGATTGAGCATTTTATTATTTATGGATAAATTTAATTGATACACTTCCTTCTTCTCTATTTTATTCAAATATTATTATATTTTTCTTGAGATTAATTTTTAATATTGATCTTATTTAACTAGTCTATTTCTACTACAAGACTATAAGTCTGAGCTTCAGTAATATTCACTTCTACTGGAATTATAATTTCATCAATGATGATAGAAAAGTTATTTATTACTCCTAGTGATTGCTTAGAATATCTATTAATATTAGATATTGAGATGTTTGATTTTTATTAAATCTTCATTTCAAGTTATTTAAGAAATTTATGACTAATAACACATCCTAATGCTCTAGTATCTATAATTAAATCTATAGAGATCTTGCCAATCTTGATTTCATATCAGACTGAGATTGTTTTAATCTTTTGAATAAATATTATTTTTTATTTGAGTTTCTTTTGTGATTTCTTTCTCATTCCTTTTGATATTTGAATTTTTTATTTTGATAAAGTTTTAATAAGTTAAACAATGGTAATATTGACTTTTTATGTTCAAGTATATTATAGGTTTCTGCTTTATTTACTAGAATTGGAAGATGAACTCTTCTTTTCTTTTATTTCTTCTTCTTCAAGTTGATCTTGTCTTTCTCAGATACTTCTGATAAAGATTAAGTAGCTTCATTTTCTTTTTTACTTTCTTTTTCTTTTTTGATAACTCTAGCTTATTTTCTTTCTCCAGCTAGATAATTATAAGTTGCTAGTAATGAGAAACTATATTAGATAAATAAATCACTTGAAGAATTATTATCAGATACTTGCAAAATAACTATTAAATTCTGAATTTGGATGAGAAGAAAAGTAGTATTCAGATTTTGAAAATTATCAGATTGCTAATTATTATTTCAAATGTTCTGATTTTGATTATTCTAATTTTATAGGATATTTTGATTATTAAATTGCTAATTAATAGATTAGAAGTTATTTGAACAAACTCTATTAATATGTTCTTTTCTTTACAACTGTAACAGATAATGATAGATCTATTATTTAGCTAATTTTATTATTGATTATTATTATTATTCTGATTATTGTACCTTTTGTCAGATTCTACATAGTCTAATCTACTGGTTAGATCTTGCAAAATCTTTAGTTAAGACTAAAAATAGCTTCTCAACTATTGCAATATAGTGACAAATAAAGTATTACCTAGTTACAACTAGTTGCGACTTATAAAATTTTGGAATTACAACATGTTGCAACAGATAACAAATAAGTATCACATACTTACTATATCATCTTTAGTCAAGACACTCTATTTACCTATTGACTAAGCTTGAGTTTGGTGATAAATTTGTTCAAATGGATCTGAATTAGCTTTTTTCATATTCTTTGCAATTTTAATAATGCTTTTCATTATATTTTTAGTATTTAAGTTAACTCATTTTTAAATTTCAGGTTTGAGATCTTTCTTGAAAATTTAAATCTTATATTTTTCTGAATATGCTTATTTTGGATCTACTTTACTTTCTAGTTCCATAAATCAATTAACATATTTTTTTATTATTTCAATCTGTTTTAGAAATTCTAATTTATTTTGTCATTGTTGTATCTTATAAGGTAAATGGAATTTAAAAATAAATTAATAAGAGAAATCATATTTATTATAATTCTTAATTATCTATTTATTTAATCTAAGAATATTACTTATAGATTATTAGTTAAAAAATCAGATAGTAACTAATTTTTCTAAATATTCTTTTATTATCTTAATCTTTCTGTTATTGGTAATTTCATTATCTTTGATAGTTATTTTGAAGTTATATAACTAGTAATAGGAATTGCAACTAGCTATAACTCTGTCATAATTCTTTGATTGACTACTATAATTTTATCATAATTCTCTGATTAGCTACCGCAAGTTATAACTAGTTAAGGAGTCATCATTATATATAACTATTTAATTAGATCTTGATTATTATTCTTAGATTTATGAATTGGAATAAGAATCTTCTCCATTCTCTGAATCTTTATAAATTAAGTTAATTCTTCAAGAGCTTAAATAAGACTATCCATTCTATTTGAGATAATTATTTCTTCTTTTAATTAGATCTTTTGAGGTTGAATTTGTTCAATTATAACTGTTAATTCTTCTAGATCTTTTGAATTACTACTTTTGTATTCTGATTCTATTAGTTAATTAGTTGAGAGAATTTTAAAGTTATCTGTCTCTTCAAGAACAAGAAGGATATTGTTAACTAAATAGTTCTGTTATTTAATTGTAATTTTACTTTCAAATATAAAGGTATTTAATAACTTGATAATTTCTCTTCAAAGTTGATTAGATATAAGATTTTACTAAACTATATTAACAAAGAGTTTCTGTAAGAGTCTATTATGAGAGATCATGTAATAGTCTTGAGTCTAGGTAAGAAAATTTACAAATCTTCTATCTGAATTTTTATTGGCAGAAAAATAATAAGAATAATAGTTATATGATTCAATGTGAGGTGAGAATTTTCAAGAATTTTCTCTATTATGTTTACTAAGATATAGATTAATTGAAAGTTTAATAAAAGAGTAATATATATTTATAAACTAATAAATTATTTAGGTAACTAATATTTTAAGGGTAGCTAATTCTTAAAATAATGAAATGAATAAAAACAAAAATAATAAAAATAAATTAAATGAAATCTCTAGATGGATGAGATCCATAGAGAAGATATCTAATATTACAAACTATACTTTGAAAGATAGATTTTATCATAAATATAGTTTATAATAAGTTTTAAGAGTGAAAACTAAATTATTTATAAAGGTAAAGAGGATTATTATTATTCTAATACTAATATTTATGAGTATTGTATAAATATAAAGCAAAAATAAAATAAAATAAAAATATAAAAATGAAAATATGATCATAATTACTAAACTAAGAGTAGATATAAAAAACTAAAGTAACAAATACTTATAATCAAGTTAATAAATGTTAAAACTAAAGTAACAAATACTAAACTAAGCTTTTATATATAAAAAAGCTTACAAGAATCTTCTAAATCAAATAAATATACTTGACTTATTTTAAGTGGAGAGCATTTACTATCTAAGTTTTTCAGATAAAGAAAACTTGTAAATAATCAGAATATAATCTATTATAATAGAAGAGATAAATGAAAGTAAGATATTAAAGTAAAAAATTAAAGAAAAATTATAATATAAGTATAACTCAAGTATTTTCAAAAGATAATTAAATTATTACTATTCAAGTATATTTATTTCAGATTTCAGAGCAGAGATATTTATATATTTTTAAGATTTTATAAGTTTCTATCTAAACTTTTTACTACTCTAGATTATAATTACAAAATTTGAGATAAAGAATTAATAAATAAACAAGTAAAATAAAAGATAAGATATATATGATAAGTTATAAGATAATATAAATAATAAAATAAAATAAAAAGATAAGATATATATTCTAAAAAAAAGATAAATAATAAAAATAAATTAAATTCATTGCTAAATCATTTCTAAAACATTTCTGAATCATTATTAAACTATTTGTAGATTATTATATAACTTCAGTGCTAATTATTCATTGATAATCTTGAAATATTACAAAAATATTATAAAAATATTGCAGAAATATTGCAAAAATATTATTAAATTGTGATTGAATTTATAATTGATATACTAATTATATTATTTGAAATTACATATTTTCTAAAGATTTACTAATTAGTCAAAAACTCTAAGTTTAAAAAATTATGAAGTTAAAGAAATTTATATTATTATAATAATATTATACAAATTATATAGATTATTTATTCAAAATTATCATAATTATATATATATATATAATTAAGTGTCTGATATAAAAAAATTAAAAGTTTGAAAGATCAAATAATATTCAAAATTAAATATTCATAATTATGAAATTCTGAAAGAATGAAATTCCAAATAAATAATATTCTAAATTGCAAATTTTAAATGAATAACATTCTGAATGAACAAATTTCTGAATAATAGCATTTTAAATTACAAATTTCTGAATGAATCACATTCTAAAAATCAAAATTCTGAATGCATAATATTTTAAATATATAATATTTTAAATATATAAAATTTTAAATAGAATATATATATTATATTTTTGAGATTTAATATATTTAGTATATTATTCATTTGGAATATTATTCATTCAGAATTTTAATCTTTTGGAATGTTATTTATTTAGAATTTGTAATTTGAGCTTATAAACTTTTAGAATCTTGTAATTTGGAATATTGATCATTATTGATAATTAAATAGATTTTATTAAATAATTATGGATTTTGTAAAATATATAATAAACTTAAATATTATTAATATAATTCTTTTATATTATATATAATAATTATTTAATATTTATTTTAATTTTATTTTATTTTATCTTAATATTAAAAATAGATTTCTCTTATTAATTAGAAGTTTATTTAAAAAATAAAAAACTTTACATATGATTCTTTATTAAATGATAATTTACAATATTAATATTATTTTTTGAAGTAGTTAATTAATTATTACAAATTTTATTATATTATTTATTATCATAAAAATAATTTTTTCATATATTATTTATGTAATATAAATATTTTATTATCTATTATTAACTTAGAATTAATTTTAGTAATATTCTGATATATATAATAAAAATATTCTAGTAATATTCTGATAAATATACTAAAATTTCCAGAAAAACTTCAGAAATATTATAATATATTTTAATAAATTATATTAAGCAATATTTTAATAATATTCTATTAAAATATATTAAACTATTTTCAAAAATATTTCAGTAATATTTATTAAAATAAATTATAATATATTTAAAAAAACTATAGAAATATCTTATAATTTTAATAAAAATATTAGAGAATTTCTAAATTATTATAAAAAAATCCAGAAAAGTTTCAGATAAAGATAGAAATTTAATCAAATTTACTAGATTTATTATATATATATATAAAATATTTATATTTTTCACAAAATAAATATATTTATAAATATTAATTAGTTTTAAATTTCTATTTTTTTTTTGATATTAAAATAAAAAAAATATTAAATTATTAATATTTTCTAAAATAAATTCAAATTTAAAAAATTATTATAAAAAAATCTTAAGTATTAAAAAAGCTAAATTTTTTTTAGATTTTAAATAATAATTAATAACTTATTTTTTAAATTAATAAAATTAATGAATTTTTTATATTTTTTAAATATAAATTTTATTTAACTAATTTAGTCAAAATTTATAATAAATTATTTATACTAATTTTAATTAGTAAATTAAATAAATTCTTTTTAAATATAATTCTTAATAATTAAAAATTTTTTTGAATATTACAAATAATTTTTATTAATTAATATATATATTATAATTTTAATTAGATTATTTTTCTTTAACTCAGATCTTTATTTTGCACTATTTATATAATAGATTAACTTTTATATTACTTTTTATGAAAATTAATTTTACTTTGAATATATAGATAATTATTATATATTTAATATTATTATTATAATAATATAAAATTCTTTAATTTCTTAATTTCTTTAATTTCTTAATTTTGCAAATTATCTTAATTTCATAGATTATTTTCTTAATTTCTAGTTTTAGTATATTTATTACAGATTTTATTTATTATTATTTAATCTTATTTATTATTATTAATTTCATTATTTATATTACATTTTAAATCTTGGCATATACTTTGTCTTTAGATATTATTTATTAGTATTTAGCATATATTTAGTCTTTATTTCATACTTGTAATTGTGTAATATAGTTACTAGCAAGTTTTTAGCAAAGTTTCAACAAACTTATATAACTTTAAATATGTATAAATAACTCTGCTCTCAAATATTGAATAAATATACTTGAAATATTTTAATCTTTTTAATTATTACTTTTATTTATCTTTTCTATCATAATGGATCATATCTGATTAATACTTATTTTTCTTGTCTTAAAAATATGAGTAGTGAAAGACCTCTACTTTAAATAAGCCATATTCTTTTGTTTTTATTATTTTTGTTTTTCAGTTAAAATGATATTAAAAGAAAATTAAGTGAGCATACTTAATCTTTTATTTATTTTTATTTGTGCCTTTCAGTTAAAATGATATTGAAAGAGAGTTTAGTTAGCATACTAAATCTTTTATTATAGTTTTTAATATTTGATTTGTAATTTAGTTTTTGGTATTACTTTTTATTTTACACATATTCTCTTCTTTATTTTTATAAATTTAAAAATAATACTTGTAAGTATTGGCATATAGAAATCTTTAAAATAATCTTGACTCTACTCAATATTATAAATAATTCAGTCTTAGCTCTCAAAACTTATTATAAGCTATATCTCAGGTAAAACCTACCTCTATAGTAATAGCTTGTAATAATATATTAAATTTAATATATTATCTATCACACAGATAATTATTATATATACTTATATTATTAATTTAAATAATTAATATTTTTAATTAAATTTCTTTTAATTTTCTTTTATAATTTTATTTATTATTTTCTTTATTATATTTTTATTTATACTATTATTAATTATTAAATTATAATTAATTATCCTTCAGAAATATGAATTAAGTTAGTTAATTCTATTTAATTCATATATATTATATTTTATTTATAAATTATTATTAATTTATTCACATTTTATATTTATTTTATTTCTTATAAATAAAATCTCTCTGTTCTATAATTTAATTTTAGATCTGAATATACTTTAAATAATAAAATTATAAGTTATAAATTGAATTTATTCATATTATATTTTATCTTCTTTATATTTATTAATAAAATAATTTTATAACTTAATAGTAATAAATATAGTTATTATAAAAATTACTTTCTAATATCCTACTATATATTATATATTATATATATTTTATATATATATACTTTAGTTTTAGAATTTAGTTTTATATTAAAATAAATAATAAAAAATTTAAATAATTTATATAAAGTATATATAACCTTCTAGTTACATAATATAATATATCTGAATAATTTACACAGAAAACTAAATCAAAAGCAGACAAGAAATTATATTTTAAACTTATTTTTTATTTAATATATTGATATTTGATACTTAAAATTACAGAACAGATATAATATCTTTAAATAATAAATTAATATTACATAAAATTAATAATAAAATA